>JANAVB010017938.1:0-22905 GCA_029216955.1 Iris pallida
TAGTGACTATTGTCTTTGTCTGAAGAAGAGCTTGATGGACTATGCCTTGAATCGGTCTTCTTGAAGCAGACTCAGAAAATAGCAACATAGTACGCTAAAGATACTTGGGTCTATTGGGTGGTGCGTTTGGTTGACCATACGCACTTTTACATATTCATGAGAGTTGTCTAGGATCGCCCTGTCCTATAGTCGCGGCCTTCACGACCTCTCATATAGGTAAGTCCTCAAGGGTTGGTGATAGAATCAACCCTGCATATCATGTTTGGACTTATTAAGAGTTTAAGCTCACCTTATCCATATCACACAAGGAACACTGTCACCATAGGAATGGGGTATCAATGTACACATGTACAGTCTCTTGGGCTTTTATTTTAAGAGAATTTAATCTCAAGGTCAGTGTTCCATAATAGTCACCTAGTCCAGCTTATTCCCGTCCATTGAACCGGCTTCTTGGGATCTCCAGTCAGACTCGGTTGGGTTGCCACTGTTGGTGACTAAACTATGGGCTTAACCCCATCCCCCTCGATGATACTAGAATTAATTTTCTAGACAAACTCTTTGTCAAGAGTAAACAACTCTTCGTTAAGAGATCTGTAAAGTTCTTTTATGACTTTTATAGTCAAGAACCATTTTTTTTCTTTTAGGCCTTTTTAATATCTTGAAATACAGCTGCATGTACCTGTTCATCTTAGAATTCACATGATCATGCTTTAGCATAACTTTAAAAAAAATACAGGTACATGAATATGTAGATCATGTATATGCATAATAAGATGCTTGATCTATCATGAAGTCGTAGCACGAGTAAATACTTGGCATTGATCTATTTGATTTATAAATAGTAAGATATATGAGCAACTGCAACTATCTGCACAAACTATGTTTAAGTATACTATTTCAAATTCTTTGATACTCGTAGCTATGATAGCTTGTTACATGGACCTATCAACTTATGAGTATCCAAGTTGTTCCACAGATGAAACTTTACACTGGATCTTAGTGATCTTTTGTGTTTTTATATCCGAAAAATTGTCATATAATGACTCAGAAATATTTAAAATTCTATGAAACCAATTGTAGTCCATTCTTTATGAACTTTTGGTTTGACCAAGCAAGATGTTTGGATTACTCCTAAATCATAATATGTGTCATCAGAATCCATTTAACAAAACGTGTGATTCCACTGGCCTTAAGATAGTGAGTCAAATATCATCTGACTCTGTCACCTCTTAAAGTAACACATATCTTTCAAATGGCTCTAAAGATTTATCTTTACTAGCCATATATGCAAAAAAAAATGACAGTCTAAAGTACTAGAATAATAGTTTAGGTGATTTGCTACTCAACCTTAAGAAATCTTTAGTCTCTCAAGTGTTGATTAACTTGAGTTAGCTGTAGGGGCCGGTTTCCAGCTAGCGGAGGTCCACAGGGGGACGATTAAGTACCGTATCGCTTAGGGCTATTTACGCCCTGTTGACAGAATGACCCTTTCGGCTTGTACCTAAAATAATCTCAACTTTTAGAACTTTAGATTTATAGGATTTGCAATATCACTAGACTATTTTCTTTTGACTTGTTTGAACATGTCAAAGAAAATTATAAAGTCATAGTTTTATATGCAAGCCAATGTTTGCCTAACATAAATAAATATTGTGACAGAACAATATTGTTATTTCTTTCTAACTAAAAATTCTAATATTGTGAAAACATAGTTTTTAAGATTCAAACATGTGAACCAAACAAAAAATAAACTTTCAATATCACCATAATCTATATAAATAAACCAAGAAAATTGGCTGACACATTCCACAATATATATTTGTCCAACTAAACTTGAAAAATCAAAATGAATAGAATATGTAGGTAAATATGAAAAATACCTTTCTTGATGATCGGAGTATTTAGTACCTCTTGATTTCGACTTAGCAGTAGCGCTTCAGAAGATATCATTTTGTACATCATTAATTTAGATATTTTCATTATTCCCGCGTCACCCTTGACATGTTGAGTTGGACTAACAAGTCACAATCTCTAATGATTCTGATTTGTAAAATATCTTTACAAAGATCATGTAACAATGAGTGAGTACAAACAAATTTTTATTACCGTCAATGATAACATGTTGCTCTTTTGAAAAAAAATAAAATTATCTCCAAGGATTCTACCTTTAGGAGAATAGAGATTAGTTTGCATATTAACATGAAATATTACCTAAAACTATGTGCAACTTTGTTCATTCTAGCATAATAATACATTTTATGAACTCATTTTTATACAATTCATGAATTAGTAAATATCCAGAAATAACTATTTACAATATTAAATCCAAATGAAGTCATATTCACGTATACTAAACTCATCTTACTATTGATAATGAGATAATAAATTGTTAGACTAAAATGAGAAATTATAGACTTATAGATTCGGATCTAGACTGATATCAAAATATCGAAATACAAATATCTATATATATGCCATAATGGTGCTCGACTTAGAGTGAGAGAGAGAGAAGAGAGGTAGGAGTCAAAAGAATAAAACTAACAAAACAAAACAAAACAAAATTGACAGGGAGAAGAGACTTGCTCAACACCTTAAAAACACAATAGAACTTCTACACTAAGTAGACATTTGATATATCAAAATATATCATATCTTCCGACTAAAGCAGCATTTCTTTCTTAAAAAAATTCAACTAAGCATACTACAGTTCAATGAGAATGGTATGTAGCACATAAGATTATTTCAATAAACCACAATAGCATGTAATGCAGTAATAAATAAATTAACTAGTGTAATAGATTCAAACTAATTAGTCAAGACCTATGAAATATGAACTGCAATCTAAAACATAATGCTGGTTAATACAAGAGCTACCTCTTAGTTTAAACAAAGAAATGTATAGAAATTCAACATGCATTATTATTCCAAAAACTAGTATGAGATACTGACCTTTCTCATAGAAAGACCCCATTCACACGCACATATCCATACAAATCTTCTATAATTCTTATATCAAATTCTAAAAGGATAAACAAATCAACCTTTATACTTGAGACATAAAATCTCAATGATACTAAATTGTCCACAAATAATGTAGTACTGACACGAATACAAGAAAAGCTTGTTGGTGTTTAGATTTACCAAGGGCCAAGGAAATTTTTTATTCTAACTAGTGTTACATATAAATTAATCACATAACAAAATCAAATATAACATTTTTTAATGAAACATTAGCAAAACCATTATATATATATATATATATATATATATATATATATATATATATTATATATATATATATAATAAGCTCTCTTTTCTTACATAAAAAGTCATTAAGAAAATTTTCATATGTAACGTTCTAAAACATAATAGAGGTTTGGTGTATACACAAAGTAGATGTGTATAACGTAATTGAAATTCTTTCAATCAAGAATCATGGTAAAACAAGAACCCTATCATCATCTGCTTGATAGCAAGGAATTACATTAAATTACCTGATAGTATGTCTCTATTGATTTACTAAGGCTGTGATGAATGACAAACCTGACTGGAAGTAAACCAAGGAAGCTTTAAACAAAGTATTCTCATAAAGGTCATAACTATACAATAAAGATTGGTTGTTGAAGAATCAAGTAAAGCAGTTCTCACAAAATTTGATCTAGTAATATGCACGCTATGACGCAGTACATATCGTGTATTTTCCCTTCACGAGTACTGAAAATGTGAGAATAAGCAGACTTGAAGGGGATCTAGAGCTCTTTTAATAACATTGAGAACTCACTCACATACTTTCATGCATTCACCAAAAAGGCAGCATGCATGCATGACATTTATGCCAGTATTAATGTTTAATTTTAATGAAGACTGGAGAATAAATGCAAAATCTCAACCAAAATATGTTTTAGTGCAACATATTAAATCTTGGTTTTAAAAAAATTCAAAGCACAGTCAAAAGGATATCAGAAAGATAAAATATTGAAAGAAAAAAAATTTGTCTCTAAACAGCTAGGACTAGTAAATTAAGTTTGACAGAAATTAAAAGTCGTGAGTAGAAATTAAGTGCTGGACTTCTAATTTAATTCAGACAAAATGCTTCTAATTATAGGACTAGTAAATTGCCATAAAATTTGGTACTAAATCTATCAACTCCATTAAAAACCACCATTTAAAACCAAGGGTAGTCAATTATGATAGAATCTCAAATAATGACAAATAAAGTGTAATTAAAATGACATGTGAATTTACAATATGGCTAGTATGTCAAGTTACAAACATGATTATCAAAAGCATTTAGCAGGGAGTCTTCACAAGTGCATAGCACTTGTTATTGATATGACAAATATTTGGCAATAAGTTAGTCTAGCGATATTCCAAGTAGTATTTGCTAAACAATAAGTTACAACAAGCAATGTATTTATGTCAATTTAATAGTTGTGACAACAAATATATATCAAGCAGTATGTTGTTGAATATTCAGTGGGTTGCTAATAAAGACAGAAATGACAGCAAGAAAATACGTTGTTGAAAGGCAATATAAAATTATGTAATTAACAAGAAAATATAATGACAACAAATTATGTAAGCAAAAAATTATGTCGTAAGAATTATTTGCCTTCAAAGAATTATATTGTAAAACAAATTGTTTGGTTCGAAAATAGCAAACAAATATATTTGCTCACAAGAACAAAATTTAGTTGTTGTTTAATGGTGTAGCAAGTTGTTTAGAATGAACAATAGCAGTACACACTAATTATGAAGCAAATGTGGCAATTGTTATTTAACAAAATTGTTATTGAATAGTACAAGTACAGAAGTATGTTGTTAACGAAATTTGCTAAAATTATAGTAAACAACTTTTGTTAAAGAAATTTGATATATTGTTAAATAAAATCTCTTTATGTTAAAAAAATGATAGTAAGCATGTATAAATTGCTAAATCTGTTTATGTTAACAAAATGACAACAAGCATATAGTTTGTTAACAGTAGCAACTTTGATATATATTGCAGTAGTAAGTATATTATGTATGTTATGGTAACAGTAACTTTGTGGTAACAGATGTTAAGAAATATAATGTAAAGTTGGTAAGCAAAGTAATTGTTAACAGTAGCAATTATTCCTGAAATGTAATAGAGAACTCGTTAACAAAATTTGTTGGAGACAATATAAAAACTCTTAGATTGTTGGAATTACTTCACTTTTTCTTCTTTTGAAATCTGCAAAGAAATAAAATTTAAGTAAAGTTACCGGCCTCCGGGGAAGTCGCGCACGTAGCGCTGTCCTAAGAGTTTATCCGGGTCTATGTGCAGACTTTGTTCGAATTCTCCTAGTGGTAAAATTTTTGCTCCACCAGTATCTCGTAGTTGCACACAACGTCGAGAGAGTGACCCTTGACTTAGCTCTGCTCAGAGCAAAATGCAAATAACAGAAAATTTTGAAAAGACGAGATTTTGAAGAGAGTTTCGGTAAAGATTTTCGGAAAAGATTTTCGGTGTGTTAGAAGAAGAGAAAGGACCCAATATATAGACCGATTTGGTCGTTTGTAACGTCTAGGAATTATGACCAATAAAGTTTAACATTACAAAGGAATAAAGAAATAGAATAAAAGTGGTTCGATGAATCTGGACAAAATTAAAGAGTAAACGTTACAAAATTAATGGTTTTGAGCTTTTGCTAGCAGCATACAGCTAACAATTCTCTCCATTTCAACTAATTAAATAAGTTAACTAACAACTATAATTAGCAACTAAAATATTTAGGAAAAAAATAAAAATAGAAAGTTTTTCTAATGACAAGTTTGGGTTTATGGAGGTTACACTTGCACATATTTGAGTATTGTTTGTTGTTTCGACTCCTCCCGAGTTTTTCGACGACGTCTGTTGCACTCCATAGTTAAACCTGAGCCATTTCATGAATAACATACGAGCACTCAACCAAAGAGCAGAATTACTTGTGACAAATAACATCTTATTACATAAAACATATAAATTTTGAGTAATCTGTTGAAAGTTGGCTTAATTTTAAATTAATTGATTGAATAACAGAAAAATTTATATCATGGAATGCTAAGATTATTGTTGATTTTTTTTCCCCCAGTATACCCATAATGTAAAAGAGGTTTTTGTATACATAACTTTTTCACTATCACAATTAATCATTAAAAAGAAGAAGGGAGTAATTAAGCTTTGAATATGTTATACATATCACGAGCTAACATAGTGTCGAAAGGAATCTTCTGCTTAACACTAGTGGGAAAACACGGTTGGTTTAGCTTCTGCTTTTTCAAAAAGCCACCTCCATTTCCTACTTCATTAAAAGTCCGTAAGCGCTGATTCTGCTTCTTGCTCTATATAAATGGAAGGGAAATTAGTATATCCCCCCATCCATACCATGCCATACCATACCTGTGCGCACGCAGCAATGTGCTCCTCCTTCCTTTTGTGTCCCAAAGTAGCAACTTCTTCTTCTACTACCGTTCTAATTCTACTGCTTCTCTTCTTCTTCATCATCCCACACCACCACCACCATCTCCATGCCATGTCTGCTCCAGTTTCTATACTACCACCAAAACACAACAATGTTAACCGACCGATCTTCTCTCCTCGTCTTCAAGTCCAAGATCTCCCTCGATCCCCATGGAGTCTTTGCTACGTGGAATGACACCCTTCCTTTTTGCCGTTGGCAGGGCGTCGTCTGTGGCAATAGGCATCCGGAGAGAGTCGTCTCGTTGAACTTGACGTCCTTCGACCTTGTCGGAGCCATACCACCTCACCTAGCCAATCTTACCTTCCTCAGGACGATCGACTTCTCCGCAAATGACTTCCAAGGGCCGATCCCCCAAGAACTATCTCGTCTCTCTCGCCTGCAGGATCTTGACCTTAGCCATAATTCGCTCAGCGGGATGATACCGTGGGAGATCAGCCATTGTTTAGGCCTCCAAACCATAGATATGTCTTACAACAAGCTTGGAGGATTTATCCCTACTGAGTTTGGTTCTCTTCCCTCCCTCCATTCTCTCCATCTAACAAACAATAGTATTACTGGGGAAATACCGGCCTCTCTTTCCAACGCTTCATCTCTTAATATTCTAGGACTGTCATTCAATCGATTTTCAGGAGGAATTCCACCATCCTTTGGGAGAACTCTCTCTACTGAAAGTTCTCAGTTTAGGGAGGTGACAATCTGGAGGGATCCATCCCACCTTCGCTATGGAACCTCTCCTCTCTTGAGTATCTTCATTTGGGCTTCAACCAGCTGAAAGGCTCACTTCCACAGGATTTAGGCCAGACACTTCCACATCTTAAACATTTATATGCCTACTCCAACAAAATGCATGGCCCCATACCTATATCTTTGTTGAATGCTTCGCTACTTAGTGATATTGATCTTAGTGAAAACAATTTCATTGGAAGGATTCCTCCAAACCTAGGGAGCTTACAATATTTACGCGTCTTGATTCTGTACGACAATCAATTGGAAACTAGGGAGCCCCTTGATTGGAGCTTCCTTACTTCTTTAAGCAATTGCACAATTTTAGAGCGGTTGCTAATAGACCACAACAACCTTGGAGGCTTGCTACCAAAATCAATTGCAAACATTTCTACCACTCTACGATGGCTATCAATGGCACACAACTCCATAGAAGGAAGCATCCCTCCAGAGATTGGAAACCTTGTCGGTCTAGAGTATTTTGATCTCGGCCCAAACTTTCTTTCAGGGCATATTCCTGCCTCCATCGGATTGCTGAAGAACTTACATCTAATAGACTTATCATTCAACAATCTTTCCGGAGAAATCCCATCCACTATGGGCAACCTCTTGCAATTAAATGAACTTTTCTAGATTTCAATAACTTTAATGGAAGTATCCCATCCAGCCTTGGCAATTGCAAGTCTTTGGAATTACTGAACCTTAGAAACAATAAGTTGACAGGCACAATACCTAAAGAAATCTTCAGTATCTTTAGCCTCAGCGTACAACTTTTATTTGATGAAAATCAGTTAACAGGCACGATACCCCCGGAAATAGGTAACTTGATAAATATAGGACATATACGGTTGTCTGGAAATAAATTGTCCGGGGAAATACCCAATAGCCTTGGCAAATGTCAGGTTCTGCAAATCCTTCGTCTTGATAGAAACTTCTTTGAAGGAAGTATCCCTGCATCATTAAGTGCATTAAAAGGCCTTCAAGAGCTCAATCTTTCACAAAATAATTTGTCGGGTAAAATACCGACATTCCTAGGGGACTTCCCTGACCTACATGATCTGAACCTATCTTTCAATAACTTTGAAGGTGAAGTGCCAAGAAAAGGGGTCTTCAAAAATAAGAATGAGATTTCGGTCCTTGGCAACGAAAAGCTGTGCGGGGGGGGGATCCGGTTTTGCATCTACCTATTTGTGCATTTTTGGGTCCAAAGAAGAATCATAAGTCTCCGAAACTTGCGGTGATCATTACAATTTTTAGCGGATCTTTGTGCTTGTTCTTGCTCTTCCTTTTTGTTGCTTTCCGTCGTTGGATACGTCAAAGATCAAGAAGGAAACCTATGGAAAACTATACCATCAAGGAGCAGCATATAAGTATCTCATATGCTGAACTTTTTAAAGCAACAAATGGATTTTCTGAAGAAAACCTAGTTGGTTCTGGTAATTTTGGTTCTGTATATCGAGGAATGCTAGACGATCATGAGAATGATGCTAAAGTTATTGCAGTGAAAGTATTTAACCTTCAACAACTGGGAGCTTTGAAGAGCTTTGTAACTGAGTGTGACGCTTTTAGAAATATCCGGCACCGGAACCTTATCAAGATACTGACTGCATGTTCAAGTGTGGATTTCAAAGGCAACGACTTCAAGGCAATGGTTTTCGAGTTCAAGACCAATGGCAGTTTAGAAAGTTGGTTGCATCCGGAAGGAAATGATCCTTTCGGACTGAAGACATTGAAGCTTATGCAGCGGATAAATATAGCGATGGACGTGGCATCTGCATTGGAGTATCTCCACCACCATAGTCAGGTTCCCATTATTCATTGCGATTTGAAGCCAAGCAATATTCTTCTTGATGATGATATGACAGCCCTTGTGAGTGACTTTGGGCTAGCTAGATTCATCGACAAGTCAATAACAAGTTCTACCAGCTCCTTTGGAATTAAAGGAACTATTGGGTATATTGCTCCAGGTTAGTCAGTCATCAAGACGAATTTATTATTTCTTTTTTTGGGATAAATTAAACTTTTGTGTTGATTTTAAAAATTGTTCTACAGATTTAGCTTATTCTTGATAATTTAGTTTAATATAATTCCATGTCTAGAAGAACTAAATGGGAGTCATATGAAAATAACTCTAAGGCTTATCTAGATTGAGATAGTCATTTCATTTGTCCTTATTCCTTGAATAAAAATTAAGACATTATGGATTCCATTTTCGTCATCTTAGGCTTTGTTGCACGTATAATCCGGCAAAGGGACTATATCTTTCTCTATATCCTTAACTGACATGTATTCGACACGACACTTTCTCGACACATGTCAGATAGATCTTGCTAAACAATTCTAGGCTCTAAGAGACCAAAATAATGGTCGAAAGTCATTTATACATGTGTGTATCAGATCTTCTTGCAAGTCTTTGCAACCTAGTTCTTAGGAGAAGTTAAGAATCATTTTTAGTGTTTACACTTTTTAATGTGTTGTGCTTAATGTCTTATCTTGTAAAGGTCAGTCCAAATATGTAAAAGGAGAGTTACATTAGGAAGATGACATACAACACAATATTTGTAGGATCTCTATGAAAATTAAAATAGTCGACACAATTTTTTTGATTAATGGTTTTGTTCTTGTAGTTCATGTTTTTGTTGTCCACTTTATTGTTCTTCTTCTTGTTGTTGTTGTTGTTGTTGTTGTTGTTGTTGTTCTCTACTCCATTCACATAACTAATTAAATATTAGTGTTTGGTTCAAATGAAGAGTGTGGAATGACCAACAACGTTTCTACTCATGGAGATGTCTATAGCTACGGGATACTTCTGATGGAGCTATTTACTGGGAAGAGACCAACGGATGGTGCTTTTAAGGAAGGCATAACGCTTCGTACGTTCGTCAAGGATGGATTGTCTGAAGGGCTTATTAGCACCATAGATGAGTGCTTGCTATCAAATGGAGTTCAAGCTAGTGACCATTCTCAAACAATAAATCATGCAAAAACTTTTGAATGTGTTTCTTTGGTGCTTAGAATTGGTCTCCTATGCACAAATGATTTGCCAACGGAGCGAATGGAGATTAAAAAGGTAAGGAATGAACTGAATGATATCAAGAACAAATTCTTTAGGAAATAATGTTGTAGAGAACTTTAACAAGGTCAATTCCACTAGCATATAATGCTAGAACTAAATGAAAGTGATATGCCTGAACAAAGAATTTGAAAGTTATTTCTGATTTCAGTATATATCACTCTTGTATTAGTCTTATTGTCTATTAATAAAACTTTATTATTTATCATCCTCTTACTTTAATTCTATTAACAAGGTCAGTTCAAGCGACATATATTACCAAAAATCTTGTACTTAGTTGTTTGTTATTATCTTCTAAAGAAATGAAGATAGCAGAAGCTTTTGAAAGTAGAATCCCGTCTTCTTCCATAAGCTATTGAACTTCTGTAACAAAGATATCCTAGGGATGTGAAGGTCTTCTATTGATGCCAAATGGCCAAAATCAACATTGACTTGGAGATTTGAAAGTCTTGTAATGAAGTCAATTGGGTCCCATCTGAATTAATTTGGGACATGATGGTCTTCTAATGTTGCAATTTTTGGGATAAATTGAAAATTTTATGATGTTTTTAAACATTGTTCTTCAGATTTATCTTATTTTATGACAGTTATAAACTAAATGCCATGAAGAGAAGAACTTACTCGGAGTCATATGACAATAATTCAGATATCTAGGCTAACTCTGATATCCAGGGTTGAAGTAGTCATTTCATTTTCCTTTATTCCTTATATAAAATATGAAGAAAATAATTTATTCCAATTTACTTCATCTTAAGCTTTGTTGCACAAATACTCTTGCTACAGACCATATCTTTGTTCCTATGTGTGCTTGACACGTTTGCATCAATACGTGATGCGTATCCGATACGACAATTTTCTGGAAGTCATTTTGTATATGATTGATAAAAGAAGGAAAGAAATAAGTCATTAGAAAAAGTTATTTATGATTGCTATACAATTCACTTATTGTATCAGATTTGTTAGTTACTGATAAAAACTTTTTGTAATTTATGGTGTTACATCTATCATACTCTTTGGTTTCCTTTTATCAACAAAGTCAATTACATCAACATTGACTAGTGGAACTAGATACCCCAGATTTTGAGCTTGGTTGTTTGGTATATATCTTCTGAGCGTATGAGTGCACTTAGCACTTATCCTATAGTATTATGTTTTATAAAGAAGGAAGTAAGAAAGAAATTAATGGCTTATTTTATTTTATTTGGATTTTCCCTTATAAATTACAAAAAATCTTTGTGGTTCATGTGATTATTAATATTATTTGAGAGAATCAGGGGAAGAAACCCTCTCCCCAGTGTTTCATTAAAGAGGGTTTTTACAAAACCAAACAGTTACAAAGAAAACATCACAACCTACATATCCAAATACAAAATATGAGTATATTGAATCCTAACCACAGACTAGTGTGCTCTCAACTCACTAACATGCAGCATGTCAGAAATTCGACACCAAGGCATGTCACATGTGCAGTTGGGCTTCCCTTCTTGGCAACAGGCATCTGTTGGATGTGTAAAAACATTAAATTGACAGACAAGTTACGTATTCTTTCTGGTGCACTATATGCAGGTAGTTGCCAAACTTTTATATCTTGTTTAAAAATCGAATCTAAAGCAAATCTTTCATTCACCAATTATTGTCTCTCTAAGTATAATTTTCTAAACACACCATCATTTTCAAAGAGAGCTGAAATATTCTCGAGACATGCTTTATGAAGTTTGCAAAAGACTACATTAAGTTTGTAACAATTGATATCAATGCTTATCCTCTCAGACGAGTCGATTCTCGTAATTATGTATGTTTTTACAAGCGTTTGTTTTTTTTTTCCTTACATGAGGAGTGGTGTTCAAATGTACCTGTAGTATTTCCTTTATTAGCTACTACAAGGGCTGAAATATGTGCGCTCTGCTCATATTTTGCCCTGTCATCTGAAACCAAGCAATTTGTTCTTAAATGCTAATTGTGAGATAAAATAGACTATGCCCATCAACTGAGGCTGATAACTGAGGTACGACTATGTCCATCACTAGAGTAATAAATTTGAAAATAATTTTGCAAATTAATATAATTTTGAATTCTATATCGTACATGTTTTAACCCATGGTTGGATACTAGGAAGCATGTCCACTCCAAAAATATGGGTTATAATGTGCTGTCGGACATGTATCGGACACAAGTCTAACAAACCAAAATAGGGGTCATGTCCATGTTGTTGTATCCTTATTGTATCTTATCCATGTCAATGGAACATAGGTAAGATATGCATTTAAATTGTAATAGAATTCTCAAAACTTATATCAGGGTTTTGTACAATCCTAGTTCAACCCTGAACCTTAGGAGTTATTCAAGAGTAGTTGAGAGGAACACTATTAAGTGTGGTGTGATTGCAAAATATAGCAACATAAAGACAATTTGTTATTATTTGTAGGTTGAACATCATTACATCGTCATATATACCAAATTAAACCTGCTTCAATTGTGAACATATATTGTTGCATTGTTAAGTTTGAACACGCTGAATTGTTAACGTAATCATGCAAACCGATATCACTTTACAATTTAGACCGATTTTAGCATGACACCTTGATTCCTCTTATTCCTCCAAAAAGTTAATAGGTTCACTGGATAACTCAAACCTTGGGTTTCTATGTATGGGTGTTATGTTCTCTTTTTTATTGTACATGGACAGTTATCAATTTTATGGCCCTTATACAATGTCAATGTGTTACGGTTTTTATAGTATATAATTTATTTTTCTTTTCAACATTCACAAGCAGTATCGGTCGATACCGATATGATTTGGCATGTCCCAATCTGTTACGGGTATGCATTTCTGAGACGGGCATCCTCATGTTGGTCCATGATATTTTCAAGAAGCAGCAAGCCTGCAAGTCGTATCTATTGCTATGTAGCGTCTTGATGGTTAATTTCCACTACGATTCCAATCAGTGACAGAATTATGACGTCGCTGATTAGCAATGGCATGTCGGTATACGTCGCTAAATCAGCAACGGTCATGTCCCTGAAATATATCGTGACAGCGACAAATAACGACGTTTTTGCTGTCAATGACCATCTATTAGGCAACATCAATAATTCGTCGCTGATAACGTAGCTAATTTTTTTTAGCGACGTTATTTTGCATATAAGCTACGTTTTTCGGCGTCGCTAATATGACTTTTTTGATAGTGTTCAAAATATAGAAAATTTGTCTTTTTAAGCTCCATTTCATCCTCTCATTCTATACAAGGAGAATGACCCTGGCAAAGGACAGCACAAGCTACTTCTGTCCCTTAATAGTTGGGGGGTAAAATATGTCATGACTTTAAAAATTCAATATACAAGTGCCTAAATACGACATGTAAATTTTCAGTACCTCCAGGAAAAAAGCATTTCAACTGCCAAGTTTTCCAATTAAATGCTGTTGGGACACAACGGAAATAAACCCAAGAAACTCAGAAAAAATTCACAACTACAAAGACAATGATTTACGTGGTTCGGCCAAGTTGCCTACTTCCACAAACGAGGGTTTTTTAGTTCCACTATGAAGAAGAAAATGGATTACAATAGCTCTCAACACTTCTCTTCTTGCACTCAAGAACTCTCTATCACAAAAAAAATCATAAATTTTTTGTGTTAAACTTACTCAACAACTTTAGCTCTCTTGTGTTGAACTTATTCAACAAGTTGAGCACAATGAGATACTTGTGTTGAACTTATTCAACAACTTATATTAAGCACTCTTGGAGGTGTATTTTGTGGAGAACCTTTAGATCCCTTTACATACAATAGAAATCTCATCCTATGTAGGCTTAAAATCCAATCTTATATAGGATTATATGTTGGAAATCCAATTCTATGTAGGATAATAATATATATGGTCAATCCAATCTTATAGGATTATCATATATATATATATATATATATATATATATATATATATATATATATATATATATATATATATATATATATATGGTCAAAAAAGGTCATGGGCCTATTTTTGGACGCTTTCCTTCGTATCTCCACCTCGGCAAGGTTTTGCCACAAAACCTAGCCGATACACTTCTCCACCGCATAGCTTCACAAATCAACCACTCGTCAATTCTGTCCCTAAGGGCTCTCAAGCAAAACTTCTCCAACTGGCTCTGGATGTAGTGCCCCGTCCCTACATCGTGCCCCGTACTCTGTCCACGGGGTGCGCGAGAAAGGAACACTGTCGCTATCGATTCGGTCGGGACCGATAGGTCGGGATCGGCCGAGTCGATCGAACGGGAACGGTTGAATTAAGATCCATTCCTCGTTATGGAATGTCTTCTTCGGAACCAAGTCCCATATTCAGCGGGTTGCGCCTCGAGGATTGACTCTGCGGCTGAGTCGGAAGAGACCTCCCGTTGCTCTGCTTTTTACGCCGCTTGCTGTTGGTTTTGGCTTTAGTTTTCTGAATGCGCTTTCGTGAATAGTTTTCGATGGTTTTCATGGCTTGCATTTCGAACCCGCATTTCCTATCGAACTCTTTGAATAATGCAGTGTTCTAATCGGTTGCTTATGCGATTTCAGGTAATCGCGTAGGCGACGTCTAGCGCGGCCAACAAGTCCTCTCGCCGAAGTAAACTCAAGGTGAGTGGCTGACCCTTCTCTTCTCGACCCCCTTCTTAAGTAAATCGATAGTGTTGTTGCGGATGAAAGAATGAAAGCAAGGGCACGGACACGGTAAAAGGATCAAGTTTCAAAGAGAGAAAGTAGGCTAGGCCTTAATAACTAAATGTTGTCTTAACTCGGTCATTGGACAACTTGTCGACAAGGAGAGAGTTTCCTCGAGCGACTACCCGGGGCCACGGGACCGACTCGGCCTAGGAGGAAACACGGTATAGCTGTGCTGGATGATAGCACGGGTTAAGCGGGAGACTTGCAGCGGGGCTCGCTACTTGCGCTGCAAGGGCCCCGGCTAACAAAGCTATAGTCCAGGATGGCTTGTGATGTCAGTGACCAAACACACGTAATATTGCACTTGGAAATGTAAATGATAACAATTGACAGGGAAGAACATGGTAAGTTTCAAAAAGGTGCGGCACGGTCCGCCGGGGGTAAGTTCCGACGTAAATTACATTATGCTTGTCATTTTCTCGCTTGAAATTCATTAGGATGGTTAGAAACATTCATGAACTAAGTCATATAAACTCATTCAACCAAATGAGAGCTTGAAACTTAACTTGCCACGCACCAGTACAAAGTGTAATGTACTGATCCTCGCTCTCCACGCAGGTACCCCGAACCACGAAGGGAGTGCCACCTAAAATCTCAAGGCGACGTGGACACTTTTGAAGCCTCGTCCGTGTAAAGGCTTGTTTCTGAATTCCTTTTGAAGACTCCGCATTCAGTACAAAAGAAGACCAATGGCGGCTCGGCTTCCCTCAATCGCAGGTGGAAATGTGTAATGGTTTTTGCTTGTAAAAAGGGATGTAATGTATGGAACGACTATCTCATCGGCGTTCATTTTGTAAGTCGAGTCATGTTGTAGCCCGCGCGGCAATGAATGTAATGAAGTCAATGTAAAAGAAAGTTTTATCAATGAAAAAAGTCTACTTCTATTTCAATTGTGTCAATCAATTTTTCTGCGTACTCTAACTTGACGTTGTGTTTCGGATAACCTTATGACTATGCCTTGTGCGATCGCAACTTAGGTTCGCACGGCATCACGCCCGGGGAGATGACTATCGATTCTACGGAATCGGAGCGTGACATAATGGTATCAGAGCACGGCTTTACATCCTTTGACCTCGCAACGATGAGATAAGTTATTCCATACAATGAGCCCGTAATATTTTGTGACTGATACGTTTGCCTTCGTATCGCAGAAGTGACGGAACCCACGGCCGAGCGAGAGCAGAGCGCTTCTAGCGGCTCTAGTAGTTCGCATCGTTCACGGGACGGACCTTCTAACGATACCATCGAAAGGATGCTGCGCATGATGGAGGCGCAGCGGAACCAGTCCGAGAACCGACATCAACAGACGGAGGAACGACAGGCCCAGTTCGAAGCTCGCTTCGAAGCTCGTTTTGATGCACATGCCAAACTTCAACAAAAGCAGCTGGATACCCTGCAGCAGATCGTCCAGACAATAGCGGCCAACGGGAATTCTACGACTACGCCTACCGTCACCGTGCCGGCGATCCAACCCATTGAAGTCGAGACGGAGGATCCCGAGCGTCAACCAGCGGCACCGAAAAAGTACAACTTTGAAGTGTCAGAATTCAAGAAGGCGTGTCACACTTCCTTCAGCGGTACCGAAGGCCCTTCCATGGCGATCGACTGGTTAGAAGAGCTGGAAGATCACTTCGAGCTTCTCGGCATTGAAGAATCGAAGCAAGTCGCCTGCGCACAACTTCAACTACGGTTGAACGCGCACGACTGGTGGGCTGTGCGTAAGCGAGCGATCCGACCGGACAACACCACCGCGCCGATCTCTTGGGCTACGTTCCGCAAAGCTTTTGAAGTCCAGTACCTTCCGTCAGCCGTTCGTCAAGTGAAGGAGAATGAATTCATGCAGTTGAAGCAAGGGAGTAGGACAGTGGAACAGTACGCCGCAGAATTCAACAAGTTGTCTAAGTTTGCTGGCCAGTTTCTGCCGACTGAAGAGTGCCGTATGCGACGGTTCGAAGTGGGTCTGCGACACTCTATCGGTGCGCATATCGGGGTCCCGGAGTACAAGACCGTGGGCGAGGCTCTAAATCACGCGCTCCGCCTTGAGAACCTGATCCTTCCGGTGCTGACGACGTTGTGCGCCACTCCAATCACAAACGTCCTAGCTATACGGGAGGACAACAATCACACTTCAAAGCGTCCGAACCACGATGGTTACCAGGGACGAACCCCACCATTTCTTGTGCCAAATGTCAAAACTTCGGTCACCATGCCAACGATTGTCATGTCCTCGAAGGAGGGTGCTTCAACTGCAGAGCAAGGAACCAACAAAAACGAGATTGCCCCCGGATTTGGAATCGTAACGTCCCCTCCACAACAACACCGTCAAGAGAATCGAGGACAGGCGCCTCGACCTCCTCCGCCCACTCAACCCTGTACCGCAAAATGGCCGAGACCGTCGTCCCAACACTCAGGGCCGCATCTATGCCATGACTCGAGACGAAGCGCTGGCATCAGATACAGTAGTGTCAGGTATACTAAAATTCAATAATGTGCCTGCTCGTGTGTTATTTGATTCAGACGCTTCGCATAGTTTTATATCGGCGAACTTTGCCGTCGAGCACAAATTTCCTGTAATATCATTAGATCTCGACCTTAGCGTAAGCACACCTTCGGGCACACCAATTCTTATAAACTTAGCTTGCGCCGGCGGGATTATCTGTATCGGCGGTCAAAAGATCGATCTGGATGTGATAGTTCTAGACATGAAGGACTTTGACATCATTCTGGGAATGGATTGGCTCGGGCCGTGCAACGCAACCATAGACTGCGCTGAAAAGAAGGTCACATTCCGCATGCCTGGAGTGCCTGAATTCTGCTACTCGTGTGGTGAGGCGTCGCCGACCTGCATGGTGATCTCCGCAATATCTGCTCGACGGATGCTACATTCCGGGTGCGAAGGCTATCTAGCTTCCGTTCGAGACATGCGACAGGATGGTGTAAACGCGGGAAGAGACCGACGTTGTGGCAGAATTCCCAGACGTGTTCCCGGACGAGCTACCCGGCATAGCCGCCCGATCGAGAAATAGAGTTCACCATCGACACATTCCCCGACACTCGGCCGATCTCGAAAGCCCTGTACAGAATGGCCCCTGCAGAATTGAAGGAATTGAAGGCACAAATTCAGGAATTACTTGATAGAGGGTTTATCCGTCCGAGTGTCTCGCCGTGGGGTGCGCCCGTGCTATTCGTGAAGAAGAAGGATGGATCGATGCGGCTTTGCATCGACTATCGAGAATTGAACAAAGCCACCGTCCGAAACAAATACCCCCTTCCCCGCATCGACGACTTGTTCGACCAGCTCCAAGGTGCAACGGTGTTTTCGAAGATTGATCTGCGATCGGGTTATCACCAACTCAAAGTCAAGCCAGATGACGTGCCGAAGTCTGCCTTCCGTACTCGTTATGGCCACTACGAGTTCTTGGTAATGCCGTTCGGTCTGACAAACACCCCTGCCGTCTTCATGGATCTAATAAATCGGGTGTTCCGTCCGTTCGTTGACAAGTTCGTAGTAGTCTTCATCGACGACATCCTCGTCTACTCGAAGGATCGAGCGTAACATGCAGAGCATCTGCGGACGGTACTCCAAACCCTTCGAGAAAATAGTTGTACGCGAAGATGAGCAAGTGCGAGTTCTGGCTGAACATCGTCTCATTCCTTGGGCACATCATCTCCGTCGCGGGCATCGCAGTCGATCCGAAGAAAGTCGAGGCAGTTGCTGATTGGAAATGGCCCGCATCAGTTAGCAAAATTCGAAGCTTCCTAGGCTTGGCGGGATACTACCGACGCTTCGTGAAGGACTTCGCGAAGATCGCATCGCCGTTGACTCGCCTCACCCAGAAAGGAGTCGCATTCAAGTGGTCAGACGACTGTAAAGCTTCCTTCCAGGAGCTCAAACAACGGCTCGTTTTGGCCCCAATACTTGCTCTTCCTGAAGGACGGAGGGATTTCAAATCTTCAGCGATGCTTCTGGCTAGGGCTTGGGGTGTGTGCTCATGCAGCGGGATAAGGTGATATCTTTTGCTTCCCGGCAGTTGAAGCCGTACGAGAAGAACTACCCCACGCATGACCTAGAATTGGCGACGATTGTGTTTGCATTGAAGCTGTGGCATCACTATCTCTATGGCGTAGCATGCAGGATTTATACGGACCACAAAAGCCTCAAGTATCTCTTCACCCAGAAAGAACTGAATTTGCGGCAGAGGCGATGGCTCGAACTAATCAAAGTCTATGACTTATCAATCGACTACACGTCGGGCAAGGGAAATATGGTAGCGGATGCGCTGAGCCGGAAGTACTTAGCTTCGTTATGCATCAACGATCGACTGCTGCGTGACTTGGAAGGAATGGGCATCGAACTCCGAGTTCGTTTCAGAGACGTGAAACTAGTGCAACTGCGGGTGGAACCGAGCCTACTGGAGAGGATCAAGTCTGCACAGAAGGACGACCCATACCTGGAGAAGATGCAAAAGCTGATATCGACAGAAAAAGCGTCCGACTTTGCAGAAGACGAGTCGGGAGTGTCGCGCGTGAAGGGACGGCTATGCGTACCGGACGACGTAGAACTTAGAATGGAGATAATGACGGAGGCGCACTATGCAAATATTCTTTGCATCCTGGCAGCACCAAGATGTATAAGGACCTCCGCGTTGTCTTTTGGTGGCACGGCATAAGAGGGACGTAGCGCTCTTTGTGTCAAAATGTATGGCATGTCAGCAAGTCAAAGCTGAGCACCAGCGACGGGCGGGGAGATGCAGAACCTCGCCATTCCAGAGTGGAAGTGGGATCACATCACTATGGACTTCGTTGTTGGCTTGCCGAGGACGCCGCGGGGAAACGACGCCGTCTGGGTCATCGTCGATCGACTAACCAAGTCAGCGCACTTTATCACCATCAAAGTTACTTGGAGCGTCGACCGCCTTGCTCAGATATACCTTGATGAAATAGTTCGGCTGCACGGGGTCCCAGTTTCTATCGTCTCTGATCGGGATGGACGGCTCGTAGCGCGCTTCTGGAGTAGTCTTTATTCAGCACTGGGGACCAAGTTGAAGTTCAGTTCAGCTTATCATCCTCAGACTGACGGCCAAACAAAGCGGGTGAACCAAATTCTCGAAGACATGTTACGACTCTGTTTCAATTGTGTCAATCATTTTTCTGCGTACTCTAACTTGACGTTGTGTTTCGGATAACCTTATGACTATGCCTTGTGTGATCGCAACTTAGGTTCGCACGGCATCACGTCCGGGAGACGACTATCGATTCTACGAATCGGGGCGTGACACTGGAGAAGCTTCCTTCTTCTTATACATTCTCTTGTAGCCTATAGCTCGCTTGCCTTTGGACAATGGAACCAAATTCCATGTACAGTTTTTGTGGAGAGACTCAATCTCGTCCTGCATAGACACCATCCAGTTCTCGCTGCTAGTATCTTTGACAGCTTGTCTAAATGTAATAGGCTCGTCATCAGCAACTGGTAGTGCATATGCCACCACATTTAACTGTCCATAGTGCTTTACCGGTTCCTCAAATCCATACATGTGTAATGGCTTGACCGATCTCTTTGGCCTAGTGGTGGCCAAAGAATCTTGTTGCTGGTGCTGCTCATCCTCTGGTTGTTGCTCTTGTGGGACTTGATGAACATCTTTAGAAAACTCTACCTCACTGATGCATCCTCAGACGACTCAATCTCAACTGTTTGAGATTTGCTAGATACACCACCATCCTGATCGGACCCACTCTTCTTGCTTGAAGCTAACACTAAAGGCTCATCGAATGTGATATCCCTGCTGATTAAGAACTTCTTATTCTCCAAGCAGTACAGAAGCTAGCCCTTCACTCCTTGTGCATATCCCAGGAATATGGCTTTCTTGGGTATCGGATCTAACCTATCCTCATTGACATGATAGTAAGCTTTGCATCCAAACACGCGTAAAGTACTGTAATCTGCTGGTTTGTCGGTCATCACCTCATATGGAGTCTTACAATCTATAGCCGAAGTTGGTGATCTATTAACCAAGTACTGCGCCATGTGTATAGCATCCGTCCACCATTCTTTGCCTAAACCGGCATTGAAGAGCATACATCTTGCTTTCTCAAGCAAAGTTTGGTTCATCCTCTCTGCTAACTCATTTTTCTGCGGTGTGTTCCTGACAGTCCAATGTCGAACGATACCTTCTTAAGCACATAAATCTTTGAAAGGTCAATAGGTATATTCAGTACTATTATCAGACCTCAGTGTCTTAACCTTTCTGTCCGTTCTGTTCTCCACCATCACTTTCCACTGCTTGAACTTTTCGAACACTTGATCCTTGGTTTTAATGAAATACAACCAAACATAACGTATATAATCATCAATAAAAGTAACATAGTGCTTTGTTCTTGGAAGGAATCTTGCTAGGTTCCCATACATTTGTATGCACATAGTCGAGAATACCTCTTGTCTTCTGCTTGCTTGTACTGAAGGTCACCCTGTGTTGTTTGCCATAAACGCAATGCTCACAGAAATTCATACTTGGTTTCTTCAAGTTCTTCAGTAAACCTTGTTTACTCAGTAATGACAGGCCTTTCTCACTCATATGCCCAAGCTGCATATGCCAAAGACGCGTGCTATCAGACAAATCAGATGTACTGACTGCTAAAGTCCCAGTCCCAGTGCTTCCCAATAAGATATAGAGGTTACCCTATCGGCTTTCATCACCACCAAAGAACTACGAACAACTCGCAAGACTCCACCCTTGACGACGAACTTGTTACCATTCGAGTCAAGCGTACCAAGAGAAATAAGATTTTTCTTGAGATCGGGAACATGTCTGACATCGGCCAAAGTCGCACAATTCTATCATACATTTTTACCTTAATAGACCAATTCCAACATCGACATGCATTATTGTTGTCCATCAACGCAGAACCACCATCTGTCGCCTGTAGGAAGAAAACCACTCACTCTTTGGACACATATGGTACGAGCATCCAGAATCGAGAATCCAACGGTCACTCATGTTGTCATGTGCCACCGAAAAACAGACTATGTCACTGTCAGCTTCTGAAGCACAGTTTGCTTCATCACCTTCTCTCTCTCTGTCTTATTGTCCTTTTTCTTGTTCTTTTTCTTTGGATGAGGACACTTATTTGCATAATGTCCTTTCTCATTGCAATTGAAGCACTTCATTTTCTCAATAGGTGTCTTGGACTTGGATCTTGACCATCTGCTATAAGATGCTCTATCGTTTGTCCTCTTCTTACCGTCAAACCTTGGGTTTGGTCTCCACCGTTTCCACCACTAGAAGCCAACTGCCGTACCTCATTAGACAATAAGGCACTAGTCGCATCTTCTACGAAAATTGAGTCCTTCCCGTATAGTAATTTTTGAATAAGATTCTCATAAGAATCGGGCAAAGAAAATAAGATAATTAGCGCCAAACGATCATCTTCTTCATGTATGTCAACATCCTTCAAGTCGAAAATAATTCAATTGAATTTTGAAATATGATCCCGATTTGATATACCTTCCTCCATCACTAGTATATAGAGTGACTTTAACATATAAAGTCGGTTGGTGAGAGTCTTCGTCATGTAGAGTGATTCAACTTCAACCAGAGCCCAGCGACGGTGGTTTCGTCCTTCACAGAGTACATGAGATCCCCAGGCGAATGTGGGCAAATGCTTCGAGATCCATGTCATCCCAATCATCATCTTCATGCCAGCGGGCTTCTTCGATTTTTCCGTAAAGCCTTGTGAAGCTTTTGCGATATGAGAATGTTATTCATCTGACTTTTTCAAAAGCCAAAATCATTCTTCCATTGAACTTCTCAATTTCATACTTCCGACTTTTTGACGGAGCCATATCAAAAAATCTACCCAATTAACTTCTCTAAGAACTTGTCGGACACCTTGCTAGACTCCCAAATCTCTGATACAATTTGT
>JANAVB010017939.1:0-11621 GCA_029216955.1 Iris pallida
GATTCCCGAATTCTTACATGCAGCCCCTTGGGACGAGTAGTACCCGACGGGCGGCTGGTTCCCACAGATACTGTAAATCTGCCACACGGGTCAGGGAACAGTATCTGCTTTTATTATTATTGTATATTGTATGATGACGGCGTCCTGCTAGGACTCGTCTAATCATGGGGCCAATTGATCGACTGGAGGACTAGCCTTGCTTGTACATAGTAAGAACTGAGGAATCCCTAATTGCATTATTCCAGGATAACTTGGGACTCATAATAGCAAGCGTAGGAGTTGATTGGCCGTTCAAGATGATTTGTTTGTGCACTGTACTCTGTTACCTAAGGGATGATCAGAATGTCAGGACATGACGGGCCAACTTCTGTCCTTGTTTGGTTGGGAGGTTGGTTCGAAGTGTCTTGATGTGATATGAGTTCTAGTAGCAAGCAGAGATCTATTATTATATTCTCTTACTTACTGGTTTTAGTTTCTCATGTCGTGCTCCCTTGTGGTACTTGCTATTAGAGGTCTAACCTCTCTGGTTTTGCATGGCCAGATTTAGAGACGGTCCCCGAGGATCCAGCTTACTTCTACCTCCAAGATGGTCAACACTAGAGGGATGATCGCAGGAGGACTCGAGTGGGTTCCTTACTTCACCGCTCGTTTTGTCACTTACTTTATACTTGGCCGTTTGGCACCGACATGTTAGTCGGATTGTCTTGTACTTACTTTTACATAATTATAATTAAAGTCAGACTGCAGCTGATAACAATTGTGTATACTTTGCTACATCAATCTGGCTATGTTTTGTAAAGCCAGATATCAAGAACATTTGACAGAGCGTTTGGGACGCCTTACTGCTTTATCTTACATGTTCTCTATTACTGTTTCTTGTTTGAATGATTGAGACAATAGATGTGAAGAGACCATAGTGAGACTTTCATGTAGTATGTACCCCCTCGTCTTTTAGACAGCATTGATCATATTATACGGTATTCATCTACCCGTAATACGTAGCTGGCTGAGTCATTCCCCCGCTCTCCAGTATTCTGGTTCTGGGGCGTGACAAGGTTTTAGTGGTGGCCCATGCAGGTCTGATTTCAGACTTGTGGGGTATTTTGATTTATAGGATGTCTCAATCACATGTGTTCCCCCTTGATCTCATGATTCGTTGTTCTCAACCCTTGCTTAACATTCCGGTATCATTTGACTTCATTGATCCTTCATGTCCGGTCGTTTGATTGTTCTCTTGTTTTTTCTTAGGGGCACCTCGTCCGCATCTGTCAGAGCTGGACAGCAACAACATGGACAGCAACATGGACAACCTGACCCTATGGTCAGCAACAAGGGCCAGTCTCACCTCAGGAGGCTACCCAGGAAGAAGTGATAGTAGAAGCAGCAGCTGGATCGCAGTATCCGGATGTTCCACCACCACCAACAGTTCCATCTACCCCTGCGGAGATGGACACACCAGCCCTTTGAGATCATGAGAGGGATGATGGCTACTCAGCAACATCAGATGTTGGCCCAACAGCGCATGCACACTCAGCTACAAGAGCAGAATGTGTTGCTCAACCAAGGATTGCAGACGGCTTTGGAAAGAGGAGTGAGGACTGATTCAGAAGCATCAGCCAGGTTTGCAAGTACAACCCCCGCCGTTTCGAGGGCACGGAGGATGCCATCTCAGCAGATGCATGGCTTAAGGATATTGAGGCTATTCTGACAGCAGCTAAGGTGCCGGCAGAAGAACGTGGATCTAGTGAAGTTGTTACTTCAGGATCTCGCACGTGATTGGTGGGAATCAGAGGAAGTAGGCATCAGACGTCCTGTTGCTTGGGACGATTTTACTGTAAGGTTCAAGACGAAGTACTATGGAGTTGTGGCACAGTTTGAGCTACAACAGAAGTTTATCAGCCTCAGGCAGGCTGGCAAGACGGTAGATGCTTATGCAGCGGAGTTCTGCAGATTGAGTAGGTTTGCCCCAGAGATGGTAGCAACGAAACGCCAGAGGGCGATGAGGTTCCAGCAAGGGTTTCATCTTGAGCTCTTGCAATTGATAGAGGGACACAATTACCAGATTTTTGATGAGATATTGACGGCAACCCGGAGGCATGAGATCACCATTCAGAGGCTTGCGGCAAGGACTGGGGGTCAGAAGAGATCCCACAGTCAGATTGAAGGAGGAGGGGGAGCAGCGCCCCGAACAACAGCACCATCCACTGGCATTCGTATCCACGATGTGGCGATACGAGGACCAGCACCACCACCCAGGCAGCAGCAATAGCAACAGAGGAAGAACCAGCAACCCTCGGCGGACTGCACTTATTGTGGGAAGATAGGACACACTGGAGATGTGTGTCGGACATTGAATGGACTGTGTCTGATATGTGGAAATCCAGATCATCGGGTTACCACATGTCCCATGAATTCAAGGTCAGGAGGACCAGGGCAGCAGTTTCCTGCTCTGCCAGCACCAGGGACAGGGCAGTATCGAGGACCAGCATTGGCAGTGAGGCCGTTGGCGCAGCATCCGTTAGTATCACAGGCTCAGATGTTTCGGCAGCAGGGGCCGCCAATGCAGCAACACCAGCATAGACCACCCCAGCATCATCAAGGCAGGGGCCAGCAGCAGCACCAGGCTAGGCCACAGCATGGGAACCAGCAAGGAGGTCGAGGGCAGGCATTCATACTGTCCTTGGAAGAGGCATTGGCATCGGAAGATGTTGTGGCAGGTAACATTCTCGTCGCCTCATATCCTGCAGTAGCATTATTTAATTCGGGAGCATCCCATTCATTTATATCTGCACAATTTACGACACGGCTAGGAATGGAGTTCGAGGCATTGCCAGGGAGGCTGAATATACTCACTGGTAATGGGCTCGTAGGAGTTAGTAGAGTTAGTTTAGCATGTAGTGTTGTAGTGTGCGGGCATCCTTTACCCGCCCGGTTGATAGAATTTCCTGTTGGAAATTTCGACGTTATCTTAGGCATGGACTGGCTGAAAGACAGTCATGCGACAATAGATTATCGTAGTGGGAGTGTACTTTTGATATTCCAGGCATGAAGAGGTTCACCCTAGTCAGATCAGAGACAATTCAGCAAGAGCATGGAGTAGTAACAGCAATGGAAGAAGTTCCAGTTCCGAAGGTAGTTGAAGAATTTCTAGACGTATTTCCCGAAGAACTTCCCGGTCTGCCACCGGTTAGAGATATTGAGTTCAGCATAGAATTGGCACCTGGAACTAAACCAATATCAGATCGGGTTTACAGAATGGCGAATTCAGAGCAGGCCAAGGTGTATCAGCACATAGAGGAATTGAAGGAGAAGAAGTTTATCCAAGCTAGCATATCACCATGGGCAGCGCCAGTGGTACTTGTAGGGAAGAAGGATGGGTCATCCAGATTATGCATCGATTACAGGAAGCTTAACGCGGCGACAGTAAAGAACAAGTACCCACTACCCAGGATCGACGACTTATTTGATCAGTTGAGTAGGGCTAGAGTTTTCTCCAAGATAGATCTTCGTTCAGGGTACCATCAGGTGAGGGTTAGGAAGGAAGATATTCCCAAGACAGCATTCAGGTCGAAGTATGGGCATTATGAGTTCTTAGTAATGCCGTTTGGTTTGACCAATGCTCCAGCAATATTCATGGATTTGATGAACCGCATCTTTATGCCGTATTTAGATCAGTTTATCGTAGTATTTCTCGACGACATTCTTGTGTACTCTGCTAGTGAAGAGGAGCATGAAGACCACCTCAGGAAAGTGTTGCAGGTTCTGAGAGAGAACCAGTTGTATGCCAAGCTCAGCAAGTATGAGTTCTGGACGGATCACATTTCATTCTTGGGTCATATCGTATCAGGAGCTGGAGTAGCAGTGGATCCCAAGAAGGTAGAAGTAGTAGAGAGTTGGCTAGTACCCAAGACTGTAGCTGATGTACAGAGTTTCTTAGGATTGGCAGGATATTACAGAAGATTTGTGTCAGATTTTGTAAGGCTTTCAGCACCCATGACCCGCTTGACCCGGAAGAATGTACCATTCGTTTGGTCGGCAGAATGTCAGGCATCATTCGAGACTTTGAAGCAGAAGTTGATATCAGCGCCTATTCTTACATTGCCAGTTGGACCCGGAGGTTTTACCGTATATTATGATGCGTCAGGTAAAGGACTTGGATGCGTCCTCATGCAGCACGGGAAGGTGATAGCATATGCATCTAGGCAGCTTCGAGACCACGAGAAGAATTACCCAACTCATGATTTGGAGTTGGCGGCAATAGTATTTGCTTTGAAGCTATGGAGGCATTACTTATATGGTGACCGAGTAGACATGTACACAGACCACAAAAGTCTGAAGTACATCTTTACTCAGAAGGAGCTGAACATGAGGCAGAGAAGATGGTTGGAGTTGATCAAGGATTATGACGTGGAGCTTCAGTATCATCCAGGTAAGGCTAATGTGGTAGCAGACGCTCTTAGCAGAAGAGGCGGCACATTTATGTTAACAACGCAGAAGCATATCTTAGAAGACCTTCAGGAGATGGGCATAGAAGTTATACTTCCTAGTGATGTAGGAGTTCTGGCTAGTCTACAAGTCCAATCTGACTTGGTAGATAGGATCAAGGCAGCTCAGGCACAAGACCCAAGGATTCAGAAGCTTAGGGCAGAATGTGAGTCAGGACTCAGGAAGGAGATGAGAATTCATGAAGATGGTATACTTAGATTTGGATCACGTCTATGTGTACCTAGTGGAGATATCAGACAGGAAGTTATGGCAGAAGCTCACAGTTCCCAGTATTCTATACATCCTGGAGGGACCAAGATGTACCAAGATATCAAGCAGCACTTCTGGTGGAATGGAATGAAGAGAGAGATAGCTAGATTCGTTTCCCGTTGCTTGGTATGTCAGCAAGTGAAGGCAGAACAGCAGAGGCCAGCTGGATTATTGCAACCGCTTCCTATCCTGAAATGGAAGTGGGAGCATATCACGATGGACTTTGTGACCGGTTTACCGAGATCGCCAAGTGGTAAGGATGCCATTTGGGTGATAGTAGATCGGCTTACGAAGGTGGCGCATTTTCTTCCTTTCAGAGTAGGGCAATCTACAGAAAAGTTGGCAGAGTTGTACATGCAACAGATAGTCAGGCAGCATGGAGTCCCTGTCAGTATTGTGTCAGACAGAGATACCTGTTTCACATCGCATTTCTGGAAGAGCTTGCATCATAGTCTGGGTACCAAGTTAAGATTTAGCACGGCTTACCATCCGCAGACGGACGGGCAATCAGAAAGGACAATCCAAACTTTAGAAGATATGTTGCGAGCTTGCACTCTGTATTTTGGAGGATCTTAGGAAAGCCACCTGCACTTAGTTGAGTTCTCATACAACAACAGTTATCAAGCCAGTATCCAGATGGCGCCATTTGAAGCACTATATGGTAAGAAGTGTAAATCGCCACTAGCATGGGATAATATCGGGGAAAGGAAGATGCTAGGCCCGGAAATGATTGTTCAGACGGTTGAAGTGATTAAGGGAATTAGAGAGCGACTTCGTGTTGCGCAGGATCGGCATTGTCATTGGGCGGACCAACATCGTAGGCCGCTAGAGTTTTCTGTTGGAGACCACGTGTTCTTGCGGATCTCACCTACCCGTGGGATCATTAGATTTGGCGTTCGCGGGAAGCTGAGTCCGCGATACGTAGGCCCATTTGTTATTCTTGATAGGATAGGCGATGTTGCTTATCGTTTGTCCCTTACACCTTCGTTACGAGAGGTGCATGACGTGTTTCATGTATCTCAATTACGGAGGTATGTATCGGACCCAAGCCATATCCTCGATCATTCTGAGCCGGTTGTTGGTACCAACCTGTCTTACGAGGAGCAGCCTGTGTCCATCTTGGACCGAAGAGAGAAGGTACTCAAAAACCGAACAATTAACCTTATCCGGGTTGCTTGGGGTCATCACTCTTTGGGAGAGTCAACGTGGGAACGTGAGGATGATATCCGATCACGGTATCCACATCTGTTTGACTCACAAGGTATATCTTTTTTTCTGTGTACCTTGATTGTCTTGATTCCTCATGCTTAACCCCTTATGGGTAGAATTGCTAGATAACGTAGATTGTTAAATATGGATATGTTACTTGCTATGGACATTGTAAAATGATTGCTCGATCGAATTGCTTGTACTTAGATTAGTTTAGCCCCGATGTTTCTATCCTGCTTGGATTTCAAATTCCGAGGACGGAATTTTTCTAAGGTGGGTAGAGATGTCACTCCCCGTTCCCAGAATGCGTAGTCTTATTCATGTACAACTCATGTGTATTTATTTTAGTATTTATCATGTATTACCCTGTATTTAATTCCTTTAATTCATGTTAATTAAGTTTCTGTTAATTAATTATCTGCTCTTTAATTCTTATGTTAATTTATTTCCTGCAATTAATTTTCCGTAATTTATTTCTGCATTTTATTTCCTGCAATTTACTTCTCTGCTTTAGTTTTATTTTCGGTTGGATGAGCCCCTTAAGAACCTGACCCATTAAGAACCCGGCCCAACTCCCACCTACCACCCCCTTTGCTACTTAAAGCTACCCTCTCCCTTCTCTCTCCTCATTCACTCCTTCTTCACCATTACTTCTTCTCCTTTCTTTCATTACTCTCTCCACCTACCAACTAGGCAAGTACATCTTGCTCTACATGAGGACCATATTTTATGGTTCAATATTCTTCCTTTCATAATTCTAAGAGAGTTTAGTGCTTAGTATTTTTGATTTCATTGGTTCATTTCTTGTAGATCTAAGTTATTGTATTTTCGGTTGTCTATGGGTTTTGATCTAGCAAACTCCTTTGTTCTCAAGATTTGATGGTTCCATGTTGTAAGACCCAGTTTTCTAAAATTGGGGTATTTTTAAAAATTTATTATTTTTATTATTTATTAGTGGTATTTTAGTCATGGTATGATTTTCTGGTGATTTTAGTTAAGTTAAACCATTTTCTAAGTCATGACTTATGACTTGTGATTTTGGTTAGTATAACTTAGTGTAAACCCTAGTTTTCCTTAACCTAGAAGTTGCCATGACCATGTGAGCTTAGCCATAGGCTTAGAACATCAAATTAGTGGGTTTTGGCCAAAAGGGTATTTTGGTAAATTACTAATTTTTATTTGAGATTATGTGATTTTATTATTATTTAATTATTTGATTAGTGTCATGTTAGTCCCTAACCTAGTTTACCCTAACCTAGAGATTAGTCACTAACCTAGGAGGCTAATGTTAGATGTTAACCTATGTGTAAATATCTAGGTTTGATAATATCTAGATATTTTATTTTTAGATATTTTAGAACCTAGAAATATCTATCTACCTAGTCAAAGCCTTAGGGGCTAAGTTAGCTAGGTGGAGGGGACCCTAAATATCTACCCTACCCCCCCCCCCCCCATGGCAGGCAACACCCTACCCTCCCTCTATATAATCACACCCCCTCATCAAAAGCCCCTTTCCTTTACACCAAAAATCAAGTTTTTCCCTCTACTTCAACCCTTCACCATTTAACCATTTCAACACCAAATTGAGCCAAACTTCTTGCATTGGAACCCCCTACTATTGAGGATGCTAAGGGGAGCTAGCTAGTTAGGTTGCATAGCATTTTGGGCACCATCAAGCGAAGAGGATACCCCCCCAAAACCTTGTTTTCATTGAGTTTTCACTCAATAGGTAAATACTCACAAAACCTATTAAGATTGTGTTTTCTCTTCATGGTTGCATGCATATAGGTACCAGGGATCTATAGGCTAAGTTGGGTAGAAAGTAGATTGGGTTTGGTGTCCGTATCGGACACGTATCTAGGGTTTTATGCAAGTGTTTGATGTATTGCCTCTGTGAATTAAATGTTATTATTTTTGAAAACTTTTTGAACAAGTTTTTAGCCCTATAGGTGTAGATCATAGAACCATAACTCTGAGCACACTTCGAGTTGTGTCCATGTCCAAAACAGGATACGAACACACTGTTAAACCACACTGTGACACTGAAAAACCCTACTGTTACACACTTACTGTCGTGTCCACACGTATCGTGGACACGATACAGGAACTTGGACACATGCCCTGACTCCCCACCTATCCTAGGACACGACCACGACACCATAAGTTGCACACACGTGGCGCTAGACTGGTTGACACGCGTGCACGATGCAGCACGACAGTGCGCGCGGCTCCCCTGCTGCTGTACATCTCGTGCTCGCTGCACGTGACACGTGGACACGTGCCACTTGGCACAGAGGTAGGGGCACCCTCTGACAAGCCCTCCCTCGAGTCTCACAACTTCTCGTGTCATATCGGACATGAAATTGCCTCTGCACTGGTCACTCACTGACAGCACACGTGGAAATTGGGCTCTGATACGGGCTTCCCATTTGGACACGGCGACACGTGGACACCATACAGAGACACTGACACCTAGCCTGACCCTAGGCGAACCTAGGGACACGACCACGAGACACGAGGTCGTGTGTGTCGTGTCCTAGAGCTAGTTGCACATGTGCACGACACTGTATTTTGTGTGTGTGCACTGTCTTACCCGATTAGGGTTTTTGATATTTTGACACGCCGTGTCATGTCGTGGTGGACTTCCAGTGACACACACGACACGAACACGTATGGGGTGTCAATTACCAACCATTAGTGTCGAGCTATAGCTCGGTTTAGTGCACGAATTTGGGTTTACCTATTATCAAGTGCACAGTGCACTGTTCCCTATTTTTGGGTTTATTCCCAATTTTTGTAAAACGAATTTCAAACCAATTTTTAATCTGATTTATACATGTATATATGTATTTTTAGTACATATATATGTAGTATATATGTATGTGTGAGTGTGGGTAAATTTTGGGGGTATTTGGTAATGTGTAGGTGGAGTTTTGTATATATATACATATGTATGTATATATGTATTCTGTGTGCGTGTGTTTGGGGCTTCTTTGGTCCCAGAATTTCTGGAACCATTTCCCCCCTGTCCAGACCTCTCTCACCCCCTCTCTCTATCTAATTCTCTCTCTCACTGTCCCTCTCTCTAAGTCTCTCTCTCATTTCCTTTCCCTCTATATATATATGTAATATATATAGTTGTATATATATATAAATGTATATATATATATAAAGGATATATATATTTGTATTAGGTCTCATTAGGTCACATATAGTGTGTTATGTGTATGAGGGTTTTGTATTATATATAGTACTTATATATTAGTATTGGGTAGTATATAGATATATATATATATATATATATATATATATATATATATATATATATATATATATATATATATATATATATATATATATATATATATATATATATATATGTATATCTTCTAGTTATAGGTTTATATGAAAACCCCATAACTATGGCCTATGGCCAAGATCACTAGCCTATGGCTTGGGGCTAACCCTAATGACCTAAAACACTATAAGTGACCCTTGTTGACTAAGGGTTGACCAAAGTCAACCTTAGGTCAAAGTTGACCTAGTTAACCTAGAATTGACTAGGATTGACCTAAAATGACTAGTTTAACTAGTTGACTAGTAAGATATAGTTTGACTAGGTAATTGACCATTGTTGACCAAAGTCAACTATAGGTCAAACCTTGACCAAATTGACCTAAAATGACTTGGATGAACATAGAAGGACTATTTGACTTGAGTTTGACTAAACTAGATGATTAGGTTGACCATATGGATTATGAGGGTAATCCTATATAGATGAAGATATGTATGGGGTTAAGTGAGATACTTTGAGTTGAGTCATGACTTGAGTTGGAGAATAGGATTAGCTTGATTACAGGATTAAGGTTGGTATTGTACTATATGTATTTATGTGTGGTATACTTTGTATAGGTAATTGTAGTATAGTATCTTAGGTATTCTAAGACAGGTTAGCCTATGTTTGGTTTTGAGTTAGCCTTATAGGGTTTGACTGGATGTTGACCATTAGTCAAGATTAACCTAATTACCTTGTTGACTAGTCTATGATTAACCAAAACCTTAGTTAGTCTAAGATTGACCTAGACTTTGACCATGTTGACTAGTATTGACTAATCTGACCATTATTGACTAAGCCTTAGATAACTTGACTAGTTTGGCTAGAATATTTGACCAAGGGTTGACTTTAACCTAGATTAGACATGTTTAACCTTGTTTGACCTTGTATGACTTAGTTTAACTTCTTGTAACCTAGTATGACTTAATTTGACTTAGTTTGACTGTAGTATTGACCAAGTTTGACTTTGACCTAGATTGGCTTAGAATTCATATAGATTGCATCGTAGATTTCATTTACCTTCATTTTGGATATGTCATAACTGTATTGCTCTATTTTAGGACATTGTGACCATGGTACAGACATCTGATATTACACTACTCTTTTCAGAGTAACAGACGAGTACATTCTCTGATAATTCTCTCATTTATTTGTCGATTACTGTATTTCAGTTCTAGTTAGTTCTATGTGATTCTCTGTATCAACACGTATGGATATTTTTGGATTCATGTATCGACACATACCTTACTTGCTGGCCTCTATTACTGGAGTCATTAGTATCATTCTGGAATCATTTCTGGAATCATCATGTATTAGCCAGACTCATCTCGATTCTTTTTGTCGATTTTGGATTCACTTGCTGGGCGGGGAAATATTGAGTAAGACATGTAGACATACCCCAAATCTGGAATCTCCAACTGGAATCTACTGGAAGCATAGCCATCTCTTGCCTGATCAGTGAGAAATGTGCCTGATACCTACAGCCGTTTACATGTCGACCTCGGTATTTTAAAACACACTGTTAGATCATAGTTGGACTCACCCTGGTTTTATTGATCACTGTTGGACTCATCCTGTACTGGAAATCATCTGGTATCGGATTATATGGACTGGACTCACACTGGGATTACTTTAGACTTATATCGTACTGTCTGGACTCGTACATATTATTCTAGTTCAGTTAGCTTTTATTACAGTCTTCATTGCCATGATTCTTCTCTTGTTCTAGTTACCTTTCTTTTCTTGTTTCTTACTGCCTCTCTATGCCTCATTACCTGTATAAAACTGCCATGCTCATCAATAAAACTGTCTATAACTGCTTTATAGTTCTTTGTCATTTACTGGTTTTTCTAGATGAGTTGTACTCGTTCCCGTCCTGATTGGACTGTGAAAATATTACAGATGATAATCCTGAGGACACATGCCTGCTTACATGGACCTGGCGAGAGATTAGCTACCTTGGTTCCGACTCTCAGGAGTGATTCAGGAGATTAGCTAGTAGACCACTTTAGCTTTCATGTTTTGGGCTTGTTGTATTAAAGTTAAGATCTTGAGTCTGTATTAAGTTGGTTTGAGATATTGGTGTATTATTTTAGTAGTTAGTTGTTGTTGTCTTTAATTCCTTAGGATAACTTCTGTGTTATCTTTTCGTGTTTAGACTGTGTTTGAGTAGATCATACCCTTACTTGCCCTCCATTCGGAGCTGATATCTGGATAGTACTTTTTATATTCACTGCATGAGATTAGTTAGCAACCTAGGACAGCTTACTACTGCCGACACTGCGGCGCAGGCTGGACGTACCCACTTCTCGTGCCCTAACCG
>JANAVB010017940.1:0-26884 GCA_029216955.1 Iris pallida
TGCTGTTTGTTGACTGACTTTGCATTTGGCCGAATGTTGAGCTTGTGAAGAGCAACGTCGGGGTTCAGCCCTGGCATGTCTTCATAGTTCAAGGCGAACACATCGATATATTCTTTGACGAGTTCCAGTAGCGATTCTCGCTCTTCGTCTGTCAGGCTTTTACTAACGAAGATTGGTTTTGGAGACGAGTCGCTACCGAGATCCACTTGCATGACCTCATCTTCAGTAGGAGGCTCTTTTTGTTCAAACCGCTTATCCCATTGCACATCCAGCTGTGGGCCCACGGCTCTAATTCGAGGAGGTTAGGAAAGTCTTCACCTTCTTCGTAAGCATCGGCGAATGCCATATTGACAGACAGGACCTGCCTGAATACATCCCCGATGCTGATATCCGAATCAGAAGTTGGTGATCCGGTTGAGTGTGAATGCCAATCGCATTCCTCATCTGAGCTTTCAAGGGTCGTTACAGGCGTAACATATCCCAGTCCAAAAAAAACTGATACAGCGTAGAAGGCACGATCATGTAATCGTGTATCCAGGGACGCCTCAAGAGGATATTGTAGGAAGTGTCCACATCTATGACGTAACAGGTCACTTCTGACTGAAGATCGCCGATTTGGCACTTTAAGCGAATCTTTCCAATCGGATTATTTGCCATTGATTGTAAAAGTATAGAACAGTTTTATGGGAGGACTGAACTTAGACTCACAATACAAACTCGCTTGTACAAAGAAAGCCTAGGGACGAAAACCTAGGTACAGCAATCTAAGTACAATTATTTATTTTAGATTCTGGGGGATGACAATAGAGGCTCAGAAAGGCGACGGCAGCCCTGCCTTACTCCTTGGACGATCAGTATGCAACCTTGGCTTCTGTGAAGAGATGGTTGGCGTTGACGAAGAAATGCTCTTCTTGCTCTCCTCATGTTGCTCTTCTGACTTCTCTCTTTCTCTGTGTATTTTCTCTCTGATTATTAGGGGGAAGCCCTCTTTGTCTATCTCTTTCTGATCGTGTATATTTTACAAAGGAATGGCACCTTGCTATTTATAATAGTGGGGGCATCATTAGGGTTTGGATGATTACCCTTTCTCCAAGTGGCGGCGGCCTGATGATTAACCAATCTGGACCATTCGTCTTGAACGTGAAAGATCTGGGCCATTAACATGGATTATGCCAAATCCTATCAACAATTAATGCTGATTGCAATAAATCTTCGTCATGATGATTTGCTGACATCTGCGAATCTTAATGAATAAATTTGATTCATTCTTCTGCCACGTGTCCCAGATTATTGAGATTTGGCCCAAGATTTGATTGACTTCAGGACACGTGTCCCATCGTCAATGTTGAGCCGCATGAGGAGTGTCGATGATTGGGCTGCATGAGGGTTGATGACTGAGCTGCATGAAAGAGTTCATGACCGAGCCGCATGAAGAGTCTCTGTACTTCAAACCGCATGAAGGTTGTCATGACCGAGCCGCATGAATATATTCATGACCGAGCCGCATGGGGGTCTTCATGGTCGAGCCGCATGAGAGTCTTCATGACCGAGCCGTATGGGTCTCTCTGTTCTGGCCGCATGGACTTTGTTTAGTCTGGCCGCATAGATTTGCCTCGAAGTTTGGTGGACAGTGCCACATTTGTGAAGATTTTCCTCATTTCCTAGGACGATAGTGCTTTTTTGTGTCAGTCATTATGACAACTTTATGTCAGGACTGACAGCCGTCAGAGCTATCAGTTGTCAGAGCATTAATTGTGTTTGAATGACGCTGGGTACAGCCGTTCTAAAAAGATACGTGGCTTCCCTCTGCGGGCCGCATGGAGTCCACTCGAGCTGCCTATTTGTTTGAGCCGCATGTCCATGTTGGTGACTTTTGAGCCGCCTGATACTCTTGAGCCGCATGAAGCTCGTCTGATTTTGAGCCGCATGAAGCTTCCTGGGTTCTGTGCCGCATGAAGAATGGCTCAGGACGTCTCATGACCGAGTCGCGTGAGAAATGTCTCATAACCGAGCCGCATGAAGGACGTCTCATGACCGAGCCGCATGAGGATTGTCTCATGACCGAGCCGCATAAAGGACGTCTCAAGATCGAGCCGCATGAGGAATGTCTCATGACCGAGCCGCATGAAGGACGTCTCATGACCGAGCCGCATGAGGAATGTCTCATGACCGAGCCGCATGAAGGACGTCTCATGACTCGCATGAGGAATGTCTCGATCAGCCCGTGCACTCGCTTTGTGGGCCCGGGTATCCCGAACACACGAGTGCTTAGGTATCATGTTTGCTCCCTGATGTGGGGCTAATAGAAACACTTGCCCCTCGATCTTTGTTGGAAGACTCTTGAGAACCACTATGTCCATTTGCCACCGGGGGCTGGACACGGGCGGCTCTGTACAACTTTCCATCAGAGGCCCGCTTAGCGGGACGCTCTTGATGGTCAGAGGTTGGGACAGCTGACTGAGCCCGATGATCCCGCGTTGCCCTAGACTTCTTCTACTTAGCACCCGAAGGTACGTAATAGGAAGAGTCCAAGTTTGGAAGGAGGGAAGAGAAGTTGGTACCCTTTTCAAAGGAGGTAAAGGGGCTCTATTTATAGAATGGAGTGAGCCCTTTCTTCTTCTCCTTTTCGATGTGGGACTAAAAGCAATATTTTCTATGCTTCTACACGGGTAGCTCCTGTCCGAATTGAAACCGCTGATGGCGGTGCTTGTTGGTGTCAGGCGATGCATAGGAATGCGGAGATGATGTAACAAACCCTTCGGGATGATGCTTATGGAAGAACCAGGATCAATGTGCATCCGATCCACCGTTACATCACCGATGTATCTAGTGTAATATAACGGACGATCATGCAGGTTGGTTTTGATGAGCATGTCCTGTGGAGTGAAGATAATGTTGGGCATCGCTCCTGTGCAAGCGCTGTCTTGGAGATCTGTAGGCGGGCTCTCTCTCGTGAGGTTGACCTGAGCTAGATATGCGTCGGCATTTTGGAGTGCATCGCTCAAGGCCGCACGAACATCCTTGGAGAGTCTCAGGAGCTCGTATAATGATAATTTGGCTGGTGTGTTGGCCAATTGCGCCAAGATATCAAAGTTGTAGGGCCTTTCCAGCCCATGAGGTGCCTCTTTTCGGAGGGATTTGTCAAAGCGAGTCTTCTTAGGCCTAGGCTTGGCGTACCTTGGTTTTAGGTACGGATAATAAGTTGAGAGAGGGAACCATCATATTTACTCAGAGGTGGTATGGACGTGGTAAATATAAGGTTGATGGTAGAGCTTTCCTACTCAGAGGTGATATATACATGGTAGGAGTGAACTCGAATGAGGATACATAGAACAACTCAGTGGTGCTATCAACGTGGAAGTTCTATGCATTGGGTGAAAGAATGCTATGGAACAGCTGGGCTCCGAAAGCATGTGATGATGAGGAAAGATGTGGATGTACTAAGGGACCTAGTACGGCATTTGTGGTCAGCAGAGGACATTTGTGGGCCTATTATCCTTGGCATACCTTGGTTTTAGGTACGGATAATAAGTTTGATAGGAATATCTAGAACGACTCCGCCGTAAGGCGGATATGGAGGTTCTTGGTATCGGGCGAAAGAATGCCATGGAGCAGTGATCAGTTTTCTGTTTTCTTTTACTGTTTTTCTTTTCTTTTTGTCAAGGGATGTGATCCCAGATGATGTAGTACTTTGAATTTTGAATAAATGAGCATATTTCAACTCATCTTCTCTTTCTTGTACTTGTGGTGTTTGTGAAATTGGACCTGCTGGGGGATTATTTGTGGACCTGTTACCCTGGGTGTACCTTGGTTTTAGGTACGAGTAACAAGTTTCGGAGAGGAATACTTAGAACAACTTCGCGATAAGACAACTATAGAAGTTTTTGGTATTCGAGAGAATGCCAGGGAGCAACTGGGCTCCCAGGCATGATAGGGAAGGAATGGACGTGTACCGGAGACCCAGTACAGCATCTGTGGTCGACTGAGGACATTTGTAGTCATCAGGGGACATTTGTGGTCAACAGAGGACATTTGTGGTCAACAGAGGACATTTGTGGTCAACTGAGGACATTTGTGGACCTATTATCCTTGTCGTACTTCGATTGTGGGTACAGATAATAGGTTAAAAGGAAGCCGACATACTTGCTCAGAGGTAATAGGGACATGGCAAGCATGAAGGTTTCTTCGACGGAGCCTTCCCACTCAGAGGTAATGAGGACATGGCAGGAGTGGGCTCAATAAAGAGGGGGTACATAGAACGACTCAGAGGTAGGAGAACGTGAAAGTTCTATCCGAGGGGGCAGTTTGTTTTTGGTGGAAGTAAAAATGACTCAGAGGTAATGAGGACATGGCCGTTTCGAAAATTTATGGATCGATTACCCTTTTTGTGCACTGGAAGTGCGGGTAGTGGATCATGAGGGAGGATCCCTTCCAGGAAGAAAGTTCAGAGGTATATTCATACATGACTTACTATCTGAAAGAGTGACCGGAATGTGAGTTCAGAGGCACCAGCGGGTACATAACTCGGTAATTTAGAATATTGAGAAAGTGTGAGTTCAGCGGCACCAGCGGGTACATGACTCGATAATCTGAAGGGAATGTGGAGGTGAGTTCAGCGGCACCAGCCGGTATATGACTCGATAATCTAAAATGTTGTGGATGTGAGTTCAGCAGTACCAGCGGGTACATGACTCGATGATCTGGAGAGAATGTCGTTTAGACATAATATTTCTTCAGGAACTTGCCGTTGACGGACAACATGAGCAAGTCTCCGTTTTGTTTTGCGAGGCGGTAAGCACCGTTGGAGAATACTGTCTCAATGATAAATGGGCCTTTCCACTTTGGCTGGAATTTGCCGACGGTCTTGTGAGTCATGACCATTGGCCTCCGGACTGCCAGAACGAGATCGCCCACCTGGAATGTTCTGATTTTGACCTTCTTGTTTAAGGCTCTGGAGATGCGTGCTTGGTATAGCTCAATTCGTTGCTGAGCCAAGAGGCGCTTTTCATCCAGTGCCTCCAATTCCTGTAGACGGCGATGGTGGTTTTCGTCTGTCGTCAATTGATGTGTGAGGGCGACGCGTAGTGAGGGTATCTGAGTCTCCAATGGGAGGACTGCCTCACTCCTATACACCAGGGAGAATGGTGTATTCCCGGTGGCCGTTCGAACTGTGGTACGATAAGCCCATAAGCATTCGCCGAGCTTCTCGTTCCAGTCACGTTTGTTGGAGGAGACAAACTTCTTGAGGAGTTTGATGATTGTTTTCTTGAATGCCTCTGCCAACCCGTTCGCTGCTGGATTATACGGTGTCGAAGCGACATTCTGAATACGGTGCTTATCGCAAAACCGATAGAATGCGTGGCTTATAAACTGTGGACCATTATCATGGATGATCCTTTAGGGCAGTCCAAAGCGGTAGATGACGTGATGCTTGAGGAAGCTGATCACGTTTGAAGTCTTAACTTCTGCGAGTGGGACAGCTTCCGCCCATTTGGAGAAGTAATCAGTGATCGCAAGTATGAAGCGATGTCCTCGGAAGGAAGGTGGGGGGATTGGACCAATGATATCCATTCCCCATGCTTCGAATGGCCAGGACGCCACTGTCTGATGTAGAAACTCGGACGGTTGGTGAATGAAGTCCGCGTGGACTTGGCAGGGTTTGCATTTTTTAGCGTAATCTATCGCATCTGCCACCATTATGGACCAATAGTAGCCCATTCGTCGAAGATGGTCCTACAATTTAGGACCGGGTCGGTGGGCCCCGCAGACACCATCATGAGCTTCCCGGACGGCTTCTTTGGCTTCTGCGTTTGACAGACACCGAAGCAGTAATCCGTCGTAGGAGCGGCGATACAGCATTTTCGTCTCTGTATCGTAGAAGAATCTGAGAGAACGTCGTCTGATGGAAGTGGCTTCCTTTGGGTTCTCGGGCAGGATGTCGTAGACGACGAAGTCGATGAATGGTTGTCTCCAATCTGGGGCATCATCGATCGTCTGGGCGGAATAACTCGTCACGAATTGCACATTATTTTTGGGACAGACCAGTTCATGGCCTATCACATCCACTGATTGGCGATCATAGTTCGGAACTGCTAGGGAAACGGCAAGACCAGCTAGGGCATCGGCTTTAATATTTCAGAGTCTGGGGACATGCTCGATGAAGAACCCCTCGAATGACGAGATGACATCGATCGCTATTTGGTGATAGGGGATCATGTCTTCGTGGTGGACTTCGTATGAGCCCCGGATCTAGTTGACGATTAACTGAGAATCGCCGTATGCTTCAAGATATTCTACCCCCAGCTCTCTTGCAAGTTGGAGACCAATGACCAAAGCGTTGTACTCGGCCACATAGTTAGAGTAGGGCTCTGTGAGAGAGTAAGCACGGTTAATCACCAATCCGAAAGGGAAGATCAGTACTACCCCGACTCTGACGACTATATTGCCTTTAGGTCCGGTCCTCGAAGCACCGTCGAAGAACATTCGCCATATAGCCTCGTGAGAGGTTGCATGCGAGTTGGCGACCTCATCTGGGATCTCTTCATATATCCTGGAGGACTCCGAGCCTGAATGGGCTGCTAAGAAGTCTGCCAGGGCTTGACCTTTGACTACCTTTTGGGGGACGAAGATCATATGATAAGGGGACAGCAGTATTGTCCATGTAGCGAGGCGAGAGCTGAGTGCCCCTGGTTTAGTCATGAGGACCCTGAGAGGGTTGACTCGTGAGATCATATGTATCGTTTGTCCTGTGACATAGTGTCGTATTTTCTGAATGGCGAACACCAGGGCGAGGCATTCCTTCTCCACAGCGGTGTATCGGTGCTCTGGTCCAATCATCATTCGGCTGAGGTAATATATGGCCTGTTCATGGCCTGCGTCGTTGTTCTGTGCCAGCAGAGCCCCGAGGGAGTGTTCCATTGCTCGTACATAGAGCAGGAATGGTTTTCCAGGAACCGGGGCCACCAAAACTGGAGGATTTGACAAATATTCTTTGATGCTGTCGAAAGCACGCTGATATTCCTCGTCCCATACGAATGAGACTCCTTTCTTCATGAGGTGCGTGAACGGTCGGTATCGCCCGGAGAGGTTGGAAATAAACCTCCTGATGTAGGCTAGCCTCCCTTGGAGGCCTCTGAGTTCGCGGAGATTTCTCGGGGGACCCATCTCCATGATTGCTTTTGTCTTCTCAGGGTCTACATGGATACCCTTTGCAGTGATGATGAAGCCTAAGAACTTCTCGCTGGATATGCCCAGAAAGGACTTCGTAGGGTTCATTTTCAAATTGTGCGCTCGCATTAGGTCGAATACCGTCCTCAGATCCTGCAGATGGTCTCCTTTGCAGCGGCTCTTAATGGCTATATCATCAACGTAGCACTCCACTGTCTTGCGTAAGTGGTCTCTGAAGATGATGCTCATAGCTCTTTGATAGGTGGCGCCGGCATTCTTCAAACTGAAAGGCATGACTGTGTAGCAGTACGTGCCAATTGGCATTCGGAATGATGTATGCTTTTCGTCATCAGGAGACATTTTGATTTGGTTGTACCCCGAGAAGCCATCCATGAATGACATACATTCGAAGCCGTAGGTATTATCGATCATGATGTCTGTGATAGGAAGGGGAAATTTATCTTTGGGGCACGCCTCATTCAGATTACGGAAGTCGATGCAGATTCAAATCTTCCCATTCTTTTTGAGGACGGGTACTATGTTGGCGACCCAGTCTGGATGTTGCTCCTCACGAATGAAGCCGCTGGCTATCAGTTTGTTGACTTCGGCTTCGATTGCATCCATAATGCCTGGGCGGAAGCGTCGTTGTTGTTGTTTAATTGGCTTTGCATCTGGCCGAATGTTGAGTTTGTGAAGAGCAATGTCGGGATTTAACCCTGGCATGTCTTCATAGCTCCAGGCGAACACATCAATATATTCTCTGACAAGTTCTAGCAGCGACTCCCGTTCTTCGTCTGCTAGGCTTTTACTGACGAAGATTGGTTTTGGAGAAGATTTGCTGTCGAGGTCAACTTGTATAACCTCATCTTCAGTAGGAGGTTCTCTCAGTTCGAACCGCTTTTCCCATTGTGCGTCCAATTGCTGGGTCCACGGGTCTAGCTCGAGGATTTCGAGAATGTCTTCGTCTTCTTCGTAAGCGTCGGCGAATGCCATATTGACTGTCATGACTTGTCTGAACACATCTCCGATGCTGGTATCCGAGTCCGAAGTTGGTGACTCGGTTGAATGTGACTGCCAGTCGCATTCTTCATCTGAACTCTCAGGGGTTGTAGTAGGCGTTATATACCCCAACCCGCATCGAGTTTTGCTATAGTAATCTCGTAGTTTGTCCGCCGGACTGGTGGCTTCAAAGGTAATCGTTGTCCAGTGCCGTAGTTCAAACCTGGCGTCGTCTCCAGATCATACCCCTGTTTTTGCATGAGATATTTGGATTGGAGGCTATAGAGATACAGAGGCAGTCTCCCGGCATCTGACCCGAGGTCGGCTTTCTCTATGGTGAGGGGATGCAGGTTGTTCGTCCGGTCGAAGATGATCGGATGATTCCCTTCCTCGATTATTCGGTAAGCATCTTCTACTGGAGTAAGCTGGATCGCGGTGTACACATTTGTCACTTGTGTGTGTAGGTGAGTGCCTATACCATATTCTATAGCATACATTGTACATAGCTTATTGAGCTCGGTGTAGTTCAAAGATAACCTTTTATTGATGAAGTAAGGTATCTTTTCTAGGGGGATTACATCATCTGCGGAGGGAACATCAGTGTGGGCGGCCACGTACTTGGATAACTCTGGTTCCTCTTCGGCTACCCCCTGTATGAATGAAGGCTGAGAGGATGTCCTGGGAAGCTTTGATTGTCAGTGGTTCAGTTGATGGAATAGAGCATGGCATTGTTGGCAGACTAGCGACCCCCAGTTTGGCACTTGATGTGGAGCGAGGAGTGGCCGGTTCGCTAGAAGTGTCAGACCTCGCATCGGGGGTGACGACCCTTCTTGGGAAGGCGTATCGACAGTGGCCTATCAGAGGGATTGAGCTTCTCCATTTGGGGTTGACCGACTCTCGGCAGTCTGATTGTCAATGGCCCCGTTGTGGGTCTCGGCACTTGGCCTGACCTTGGCAGCCGGATTATCATCTGCTCCTCCTGCGCCGAGAGGCTGATCGCGTCCTTCCACAGAGTGGCAGTAAGGGGCGCGGACTTGCCTGGCTTACGAGCTTGGAGGTGGATCATCAGAGGTCCTTCTGATCCCGTGGCTGTTTCGGTACCAGCTTGTTCATTTCTTTCATCAAGGTGCCTCTTTGACTTTTCGTACAGGCAGAAATCCGAGTAGTAAGATTCAACCCCTTTGAAGGGATCGATATCAGCGAATTTTGTCTTCACAAAGCCGTATTTGTCGATATATTTGAAGTACTGGTGTAGCGTGGAAGGTACGATCATGTAGTCGTGTATCCATGGGCGCCCCAAGAGGATGTTGTAAGAAGTGTCTGCATCTATGACGTAGCAGGTGACTTCGGATTGGAGGTCGCCAATTTGACACTTCAGATGAATCTTCCCAATAGGGTAGCTCCTGCCCGAATTGAAACCGCTGATGGCGGTGCTTGTAGGCATCAGGCGATGTATTGGGATGTGGAGATGATGTAGCAGACCCTTCGGGATGATGGTTATGGAAGAGCCAGGATCTATGTGCATCCGATCCACCTTCACGTCGCCGATGTATCCCGTTTAGTATAGCGGGCAATCGTGTAGGTTGGTTTTGATGAGCATGTCCTGCGGAGTGAAGACGATGTTGGGCATTGCTCCCGTGCAGGCACAGTCTTAGAGATCCACGGATGAGTCCTCCCCAGTGAGGTTGGATTGAGCCAGATAGACATCGGCATTTTGGAGTGCCTCGCTTAATGCAATACGAACGTCCTTGGAGAGCCTTAGGAGTTCGTACAGTGACAACTTGGCCGGTGTGTTAGCCAATTGTGCTAAGATGTCAAAGTTGTAGGGCCTCTCTAGTCCTTGGGCTGCCTCTTTTCGGAGGGATTTGTCGAAGCGAGTCTCCCTCGGCCTAGGCTTGTCGGTCGTCGAAGGCTGAGCCGGTCCCGGAGCATCAGTTGTAGTGGCTTGATGATTTTTAGCTGGATTGTCAACCACAGGTTGGGATTGCGCTCCGGACCGCGTGACGACGGTTGTAGCTTCCTCGTTGTCTGTCGAGATTGTGTGGCAAGTCCTGACTTTTCCACTTTTTTTCTTGTCGGTGGAAGATGGTGTGGGCCGAGTCACTTCTGATACCAAGTCTGGATGGATCCATATGACCTCCCCTCGTGATGTGGTGAGGGGTACTAGACCGGTAGCCTGATCTCGGGGAGGTGGAAGGTTGGTAATCTCCATTGTCGCTAGAGGGACGGGGACCACCCCGTCTTGAGTCTCCGTCGGAGGGAAGCTGCGAATTATACGGACACCATATTGGCCGCCACGATTACCTCTTCGAAATTGATGGCCAGAGCGTTCGAATCGATGAGGTTTTGTATGTACCATTTCAGCTGGTAGCAATCGTGTGTAGCATGATGAACATAACAATGATAATGGCAGTACTTTGGATTCTCCATCTCTGCCGGCCGCGGTTCCCGTCTTGGTGGAGGAAGCTGAATTCTGTCCCCTTGTATGAGCATGTCCAAGATGGGCTTGACGTGACTGTCTTCGAAGGAGTAAGTGATTTGCGGCCATTGTTTGTCTGCGGGCTTCGGCTCAGGTTTTTGTGCTGTATCGGCCACCAAAGCCTGCTTTTCCTTGCTGTCCCGATTGTTGGAGGGGCTACCCTCATTATCGTTGTTGGGACGCTTGCCCTTGTTTTCTCCTTCCGAGATATGCAATCCCAGTTGGCGAGCCTTCTTCAATCGTTCTTCGGCGCTTGTGGCGCTGATGATGAACATCTTCCAATCTTTGAATTGACTTTCGCCCATCCAGAGACTGATTGTTGGGAGCAGTCTCTTTTGGTAAATTTCAATTAAAGAGGAATCTGGATTTCCGGAGGGCAGCTTCATGGCGGTTTGGCGGAACCGCTCAATATAGTTCCTTGTCAACTCCTTCTCCCCTTGGACGACGTCCATGAGGGTGGACATGGTGACGTCCTGTCCTACTTCGTAGAATCTCTCCAAGAACAGGCGTTTGAAGCCGGCGAAGGAGTGGATGCAGTTGTCCGACAGATTGCGATACCAGTCGAAAGCGACTCCTTCCAATGCCCCAATGAATAATCGCGTGAGGATAGCATCATCATAGGGCAGATGGTCGGTGGTGACCTCGAAGTAAGTGATGTACCGACTTGCTGAGGTCTTGCCATCATATGGGTTGATATTGAACGGCTTATATTTTGGTGGAAATGGTACATCCCTCCATTCGGCAGGGTATGGTTGCCGCATTCTGAGGTCTTGAGCATTTTCTCGGGCATGGAACATGGCTCGGAGCTCCTGGACCTCTCTTCTTACTTCTCGGGCCTCATCTGTTGCGGTAGGGGCTGTTATTTCGGAAGGATTATTGCCCGGGTTTGGTGCTGCTGAGTTCGAGTCCGCATTGACCGCGGGACCCGTACTCGTTTGGCCAGGCGTTCCTCCTTGCAGAGTTGGAAGAGCGGCTTTGATTTCATCTACAGACTTGACCAAGGCCTGCAGTATAGCCTCCAAAGTGTCGATGTGTTGGCGATCGCTGGAACCACCTTGGTTGCTGTCCGTCATGAACACCGTCCTTACATGAGGAGTGATGGAAGGAACGGTGGAGGATGTGCCCTCCGAGTCGTACCCATGCACCGAGAATTCATCGGGGTAGGTGGGAATGTTCTCTTCGGGCTCGGACTCGGAGGGAACGGTATCCCCAGCCTCGGAGCTTGCTTCGTCTTGAGAGCCATGGATGTCCTCGGGGACATCAGCGTTTGTTGTACCTGATGGAAGAGTTGTTTCCCCGAGCTCGGCTCCTTGAAACATCGGATTGTTGTGTATCTTCGGAGGAGTGCTACCCCCAGCTCCCACGACCCCCACTGCAGCAGATTTCGTCTTTGAATGGGTGTGTTGGAATACTCCGGTGGAGGACAACCGTTTAGACGACAGTTTTTTTAGCTGTAGTGGTTGAGGTCTTCGGGGTGGAAATGCTTGCCTTCTTTCCTCTCCCCTCGGCGGGGACTTTCTGAGTGGAATTGCAGGAGACAACAGGAGGCACCTCGTCTTCTGAGCTCGGACGATGTAGTCTTTGGAAGATTGACGGCCGATCTTTCGTCACTGCCGCGTTGTTGCAACAGCAGTTGACGATGATTTGGGTGCAGTGATGTCCAAGCGAGGACTCTTTGCACGTCGAGGCTCCTTCTTTTTCCTTGTGCTTGTGGAGGATCGCCTCACGCAGGTCAGAGGAACCACTTTGTCCTTTTGTCGTCGGGGGCTGGACTCGAGCAGTTCTATACAACTTCTCATCAAAGGCCCGTGTGATAATCAACGGAACGCCCCGATAGTTAGAGGTTGGGACAGCTGACTGGGCTGGGTGAGCCCGCGCTGCCCTAGACTTCCTCCTTTTAGCACTTGCGGGTGCGTAATAGAAGGAGTCCAAGTTGAATACCACAGAGTCTGGCTTATCATCCAGAGAACCATTAGGGTCAGGACCGCATGAGAGACGGTCGAAGACTGATCGAGAGAAGCGTGGAACGGACGCTATACGGCTAGAATTGGGTACTGTGTAGGCTGTCTGCATGCCGGTTGTCTTCTGCCGTTGGATGAGCTTTTTTTATGCGGCTAGGAGTCACGACCGTGCAGGCTGGCCGCATGCGGTTGGCAATTGTGGCCGTATGGGTTTTCTGCAAGCGATTGACTTTCTTAGCCGCATGAGTTTCATCCATGTGGTTGGCAACTGTAGCCGCATAAGCTATGCGGCTGACAGATGTGGCCGCATGAATTTTCTTTATGCGGTCGGCGGATGTAGCCGCATGAGCTTTCTTCCTGCGGTTAATATCCTTATGTGGCTCGGATCGCATAGAGTCCCTCTTTGCCCCGACAAGTCTAGCATCATAGTATTTTCTTCTGCCGGACTTGGGGACAGCAGAGTCGTCTATGATCTGAAGTGGGGCCGTGGGAGAGTCTTCTCCGCCGTTTTGAGCAACAGAGGGTATTTCTGCAAGAGCTTCAGTAGGAACGAAGGATCGGGACCTCCACTCCTTATGGGCCTTCTTTGTGCGGGCTCGCTTCTGGACCGGGCCAGCGCTCTTGTCGGAGAGCATTTCTTTGAATGCCTGTTGGTCGAACCGGGCGACCATCTTCTGTTGCGTGGAGCCAAGCTTAGCTGCATCCGATTGCGTCACCAACTCCTCAGCCGTGGAGAAGTTTGTCCCCAGCAGAGTCGCCATCATGTTTGCCATTGATTGTAAAAGTACAGAACAGTTTTATGGGAGGACTGAACTTAGACTCACAATACAAACTCGCTTGTACAAAGAAAGCCTAGGGACGAAAACCTAGGTACAGCAATCTAAGTACAATTGTTTATTTTAGATTCTGGGGGGGTGACGATAGAGGCTCGGAAAGGCGACGGCAGCCCTGCCTTACTCTTTGGACGATCGGTATGCAACCTTGGCTCCTGTGAAGAGATGGTTGGCGTTGACGAAGAAATGCTCTTCTTGCTCTCCTCGTGTTGCTCTTCTGACTTCTCTCTTTCTCTGTGTATTTTCTCTCTGATTATTAGGGTGAAGTCCTCTTTGTCTATCTCTTTCTGATCGTGTATATTTTGCAAGGAAATGGCACCTTGCTATTTATAATAGTGGGGGCATCATTAGGGTTTGGATGATTATCCTTTCTCCAAGTGGCGGCGGCCTGATGATTAACCAATCTGGACCATTCGTCTTGAACGTAAAAGATCTGGGCCATTAACACAGATTATGCCAAATCCCATCAACAATTAATGCTGATTGCAATAAATCTTCGTCATGATGATTTGCTGACATCTGCGAATCTTAATGAATAAATTTGATTCATTCTTCTGCCACGTGTCCCAGATTATTAGGATTTGGCCCAAGATTTGATTGACTTTAGGACACGTGTCCCGTCATCAATGTTGAGCCGCATGAGGAGTATCGATGTTTAGGCAGCATGAGGGTTGATGATCGAGCCGTATGAAAGAGTTCATGATCGAGCCGCATGAAGAGTCTCTGTACTTCGAACTGCATGAAGGTTGTCATGACCGAGCCGCATGAATATATTCATGACCGAGCCGCATGGGGGTCTTCATGGCCGAGCCGCATGAGAGTCTTCATGACCGAGCCGCATAGGTCTCTCTGTTCTGGCCGCATGGACTTTGTTTAGTCTGGCCGCATAGATTTGCCTCACAGTTTGGTGGACAGCGCCACATTTGTGAAGATTTTCCTTATTTTCTAGGACGATAGTGCTTTTTCGTGTCAGTCATTATGACGACTTTATGTCAGGACTGACAGCCGTCAGAGCTATCAGTTGTCAGAGCATTAATTGTGTTTGAATGACGCTGGGTACAGCCGTTCTAAAAAGACACGTGGCTTTCCTCTGCGGGCCGTATGGAGTCCACTCGAGCTGCCTATTTGTTTGAGCCGCATGTCCATATTGGTGACTTTTGAGCCGCCTGATACTCTTGAGCCGCATGAAGCTCGTCTGATTTTGAGCCGCATGAAGCTTCCTGGGTTCTGTGCCGCATGAAGAATGTCTCAGGACGTCTCATGACCAAGCCGCATGAGGAATGTCTCATAACCGAACCGCATGAAGGACGTCTCATGACAAAGCCGCATGAGGAATGTCTCATGACCGAGCCGCATGAAGGACGTCTCATGACCGAGCCGCATGAGGAATGTCTCATGACCGAGCCGTATGAAGGACGTCTCATGACCGAGCCGCATGAGGAATGTCTCATGACCGAGCCGCGTGAAGGACGTCTCATGACTCGCATGAGGAATGTCTCGATCAGCCCGTGCACTCGCTTTGTGGGCCCGGGTATCCCGAACACACGAGTGCGTAGGTATCATGTTTGCTCCCTGATGTGGGGTTAATAGAAACACTTACCCCTCGATCTTTGTTGGGAGACTCTTGAGAACCACTCTGTCCATTTGCCGCCGGGGGCTAGACACGGGCGGCTCTGTACAACTTTCCATCAGAGGCCCGCTTAGCGGGACGCTCTTGATGGTCAGAGGTTGGGACAGCTGACTGAGCCCGATGAGCACGCGCTGCCCTAGACTTCTTCTACTTAGCATCCGAAGGTGCGTAATAGGAAGAGTCCAAGTTTGGAAGGAGGGAAGAGAAGTTGGTACCCTTTTCAAAGGAGGTAAAGGGGCTCTATTTATAGAATGGAGTGAGCCCTTTCTTCTTCTCCTTTCTGATGTGGGACTAAAAGTAATATTTTCCATGCTTCTACACGGGTAGCTCCTGTCCGAATTGAAACCGCTGATGGCGGTGCTTGTTGGTGTCAGACGATGCATAGGAATGCGGAGATGATGTAACAAACCCTTCGGGATGATGCTTATGGAAGAACCAGGATCAATGTGCATCCGATCCACCTTTACGTCGCCGATGTATCCAATGTAATATAACGGACGATCATGCAGGTTGGTTTTGATGAGCATGTCCTGTGGAGTGAAGACAATGTTGGGCATCGCTCCTGTGCTAGCGCTGTCTTGGAGATCTGCAGGCGGGCTCTCTCTCGTGAGGTTGACCTGAGCTAGAGATACGTCGGCGTTCTGGAGTGCATCGCTCAAGGCCGCACGAATATCCTTGGAGAGTCTCAGGAGCTCGTATAATGATAATTTGGATGGTGTGTTGGCCAATTGTGCCAAGATATCAAAGTTGTAGGGCCTTTCCAGCCCATGAGGTGTCTCTTTTCGGAGGGATTTGTCAAAGCGAGTCTTCTTAGGCCTAGGCTTGTCGGTCGTCGGAGGTTGAGAAGGTCCTAGAATGTTAGCAGTAGCCGGCTGATGATCTTCAGCCGAGTTATCTGGTGTAGGTTGGGATTGAGCACCAGACCGAGTGACGACAGCTGTGGCTTCTTCGACATCTGCCGAAATTGTGCAGCAGGATCTAACTTTTCTACTCTCCTTTTTGCCAATGGAGGGTGGTGAGGACTGAGTCACTTCAAGTACCAAGTCCGGATGGACCTACATGACCTCTCCTCGTGACGTGGTAAGGGGTATTAGACCAGTAGCCTGATCTCGAGGAGGTGGAAGATTAGCAATCTCCATTGTCGCCAGAGGGACGGGTACCACGCTATCTTGAGTCTCCGTTGGAGGAAAGCTGCCGAATTGTACTGATACCAGATTGGCTGCCACGGTCACCTCTTCCAAATCAATGGCCAGAGCCTTCGAATCGATGAGATGTTGGATGTATCGCTTTAGTTGGTAGCAGTCGTATGTAGCATGGTGGACGTAGCGATGGTAGTGACAGTAGTTTGTGCTCTCCATTTCTGTCGGCCGAGGTTCCCGTCTTGGTGGAGGGAGCTGAATTCTATCTTCTTGTATGAGCCTGTCCAAGATGGACTTGACATGGCCATCTTCGAAGGAGTAGGTCATTTGCGGCCATTGCTTGTCTGCCAGTTTTAACTCAGGCTTCTGGGCTGTGTCGGCCACTATAGCCTGCTTGCCCTTGTTATCCCGATTGTTGGAGGAGTTACCACCATTGTTGTTGTTGGTATTAGCACACTTGCCCTTGTCCTCTCCCTTCGAGATGTGCAATCCCAGTTGGCGAGCCTTCTTCAACCTGTCCTCGGCGCTAGTGGCACTGATGATGAACGTCTTCCAGTCCTTGAATTGACTTTCACCCATCCAGAGGCTGATTGTTGGGAGCAGTCGCTTTTGGCAAATTTCAATTAAGGAGGAATCCGGATTACCAGACGGCAACTTTATTGCGGTTTGGCGAAATTGCTCAATATAGTTCATTGTCAGCTCTTTCTTCCCTTGAACGACATCCATGAGGGTGGACATTGTGATGTCCTGTCCCACTTCGTAGAATCTCTCAAAGAACATGCGCTTGAAGCTGGCGAATGAGTGGATGCAGTTGTCTGGCAGGTTACGGTACCAACCCCTTCTAATGCCCCGATGAATAATCGTGTAAGGATGGCATCGTCATAGGGCAGATGGTCGGTGGTGACCTCGAAGTAAGTGATGTACCGACTTGCGAAAGTTTTTCCATCATATGGATTGATATGGAATGGTTTATACTTTGGTGGGAAGGGAACATCTCTCCATGCAGCGAGATACGGTTGTCGTATCCTGAGGTCTTAGCAGTTTTCTCGGGCATGGAACATGGCCCGGAGCTCCTGGACCTCTTTTCTTGCTTTCCTGGCCTCATCCGTAATGGTGGGAGCTGACATTTCAGGAGGATTATTACCCAAATTTGGTGCCGCTGAGTTCGAGTCCGCATTGACCGCGGGTCCCAAGTTTGTTTGGCCAGGCATCCCTCCTTGCAGAGTGGGAAGAGCCGCTTTGACCTCGTCCACCGATTTGACCAAAGTGCGCAGTATGGCCTCCAGAGTATCGATGCGTTTGCGATCGTTGGGACCATCTTGTTCGTCGTTTGTCATGAATGTCGTCCTCACATGAGTAGAAGTGGAAGGGACGGTGGATGACGTGCCTTCCAAATCATACCCCTGTACCGAGAAGTCATCGGGATATGTGGGAATATTCTCCTTTGGTTCAGACTCAGAAGGAATACTACCCCCAGCTTTCGAGTTTGCCTCGTCTTGAGAGTCGTGGACTTCCTCGGGGACGTCGGGATCTGCTGCATCTAATGGGAGAGTTGTTTCCCCCGGCTCGTCTCCTTGGAACATCGGATTGTCTTGGATGTTCGGAGGAGTGCTACCCCCAGTTCCAGTAACCCCCAGTGATGTGGATGATGAATCTCCCACTGTAGCAGATTTCGTCTTTGAACGGGTACCTTGGAAAACTCCGGTGGTGGGCAACCGTTTAGACGACAGTTTCTTAGTCACAGTGGTTGAAATCTTCGGACTGGAAATGTTTATCTTTTTCCCTCTCCTAGCGGCGGAGATTTTCTGAATAGAGTTGTAGGAGACGACGGAAGGCGCCTCATCCTCTGAACTCGGCTGTTGTAATCTTTGGAAGACGGACTGCCGGTCTTCTCGTACCGTCGCATTGTTGCAACAGCAGTTGACGATGACTTGGGTGCAGTGACGTCCGTGGGAGGACTCTTTGCACCCCGAGGCCTCTTCTCTTTTCTTGCGCTTGTGGAGGATAGCCTCACGCAAGTCAGATGGGTCTGGAACGACCACGTTTGCTCTCTGGGTTTTGGGAGACTTTTTGGAACCACTTTGTCCGTTTGCCGTCGGGGGCTGGACTCGAGTGGTTCTGTACAACTTCCAATCAGAGGCCCGTATAACAGTATGTGGAGCGCTCGGATGGTCAGAGGTCGAGACAGCGGACTGAGCTCGCCAAGCTCGCGCTGCCCTAGACTTCTTCACTCTAGTGCGTGAGGGCACTAAATAGGAAGAGTCTAAGTGGTGCTGCAGATAGTCAGACATATTTTCTCGGGAGCATGAGAGATCAGGACCATAGAAGAGGCGATCGAAGACTGAGCCGCGTGGAGCAGACAGCATGCGGCTGGAATCAACAGTCTTTATGCGGCTGGCAATCGTAGCCGCGTGGGCTTTCGTCATGCGGCTGGAAGTCTCGGCCGCATAAGTCTTCTCCATGCGGCTGAAAATCTTAGCCGCATGGGTATTCTATATTCGGCTGGCAGTCTCGGCCGCATGGACATCATACATGCGGCTGGCAATCTTGGCCGCATGAGTGTTCAGCCTGCGGCTAGTGCCTTTGTTCGTCTTCTTCCTGGAGCACATAGAATCACTATTTGCCCCTGCAAGTCCAGTATCGTAGTGCTTTCCTCTGCCGGACATGGGGACAGCAGAGTCCTCTATGGCTTGAAGTGGGGCCGCATGAGAGTTGCCTTCGCCGTCTTGGACAGCAGAGAGTACTCTGTCCAGAGCTTGGGAAGGAGCAAATAATTTTGGCCTCCACTCCCTGCGGGCTTTTTTCGTGCGGGTTCGCTTCTGGACCGGGCCAACGCTCCCGTCAGAGAATATTTCTTCAAACGCCTGTTGGTCGAAGCGGACGACCATCTTCTGTTGGGTGGAGCCAAGTTTTGCTGCATCCGATTGCGTCACCAACTTCTCAGCCGTGGAGAAGTTTGTCTCCAGCAGAGTCGCCATCGTGTTTGCCATGAATTATAAAAGAACAGAACAATTATATCGGAGGTCTAGACTTTTACTTCACAATACAAACTCGCTCGTACAAAGAAAGCCTAAGGACGAAAACCTAGGTACAGCAATCTAAGTACAATTGTTTAGTTTTTTCTGGGGGGTGACGGTAGAGGCTCGAGGAAAGCGACGGCAGCTCTGCCTTACTCCTTGGACGATCGGACGTAGCCTTGGCTCTGGTGAAAAAATGCTCTTGGACGTGTGGGGAGACTCCCTTGCGCCTTCGGTTGCTAGATCTCTGGATGTCTCTGTAGTGCTCTCTCTCTTTTTTCGCTCCTCTGTCTATCTCTCCGTCCTCTGCAAGGGAATAGCACCTTGCTATTTATAGGAGTGGGATGCGATCATTAGGGTTTGCAAATGATTGCCTCCTTGAGAAGTCGGCGGTTAAGGATCAATTAATTTGGGCCATTCATTCTGATTGTAGCAAATCTAGGTAATTAATGTGGATTGCATCAAATCTCTGTAGGCAATAAATATCGATTGCCATGAATATTTATGATTTGTGATAGCCTGCCACGTGTCCAATTTTGCTTGATTTGATTTGATCAGGGCAATTATGACGATCGCAACAAATCTAATTTTGTTAGGATTTGTTAGCACCCATAATTCCAGGAAAGATAAGACTGCCACGTGTCTCAATTACCACGTGTCTCAACTGGACCTTTCTGGCAGAATCGCATATGGGTGGTCCTTTCAGCAGTATGAAGCATGTAGCCGCATGAGGTTGGGCAGCCGCATGAGGATGGGCAGCCGTATGGGGATGGGCAGCCGCATGGGCATAGGTAGCCGCATGGGGATGGGCAGCCGCATGAGGATGGGCAACCGCAGGAAGTGGGCGGCCGCATAACTGCAGCAGCCGCATGGAGTGGCCTCGGGACTTGTTGAATTTTGCCAGCTGTAAGAAGATTTTCTTCTCTTTCCTAGGGACACGCCATCATGTCAGTCATTATTGCATCTTTATGTCAGAGCTGTCGCAGCTGTCATTTGTCAGAGCAGCCGTCAGGGCATTAAATGCAGCCGAATGTCGAGAAGAACTGTTGAAGGCCACGTGGCTTCTTCCTGGACCGCATGGAACTATCCGAGCCGCATGGACCTTTGAGCCGCATCGACTCTAGAGCCGCATGGACTTCTGAGTCGCATGGGGATTCTGAGCCGCATGGGGATCTCTCTGTGGGAGCCGCATAGGCCTTTCTTTATTCTTTTCCATGCTTCTACAGCAAGATCAAGCTAGATGCAAGACAAGCAGTCAAACAAGAATTCGAAAATTGAAATCAAGGAAGGTGATTAAGCATGTGGATGAAATTTTCTAAACTCTAATCCTATATGCAGGCTTGTTCGGTAAAGTACCGTAATCGAAGCAATATTTTCTCGAACTGCATGGGCCACCAAAAAATATGTAACGCCCCAGTCCCTATATACGTAGGACTAGGAATACGTACATGCCAGCTGTATGTATACGCAGACTACTCCAATATATATAATCTAAGTATACACACATAAGCTATAATAAAAGAGCTCCAGCTCATCACAAATAACATGGTCACAGGTAATATCTATATCTCATCCACAATGGCAAATAAAAGAAATAACTAATCAAATATCTCAAATGAAATATAAAATAATATCGGACGGAGACAAATCCACTGCCGAGCTACTAAAGGAAATCAACTAAAATAAACAAAGGAAAGAATAGAAACTACATAGTCCATCAACTAAAAAGAAAATCAAATAAACTCCGAGGGTGAGACCTCCTCGGCTGCGAAGGAAGAGTCTAGTCTGGAATCGTACTCCTCAGGATACTGCTCGTCGTCTATACCTAGAGAGATCACCAGGTCCTCAGCGGCACATAACAAGATACAGAAAAAATATGCTACAATATCTGAAAAGTAAACAACAATTGGGATCCCTAACCATCTCTGTGAAAATGCACTTTAAAGACAACATTCCACACATGGGCTTTCCAAAAATAGAGGCACGACGCATTATCATTTCAACCGAGACACTAGTGGCCAAACTATGTCTTGGGGTCCAGTTTTTTGATACTAACTCAACGTTATGTCCAATTTTGGATTCCAACAAGCCGTACACAAAATTGCCTGTTGAATCAAATTGTGGGGCCAACAAAATGGCGATTCGGTCAACTGTCTCAGAATCAGACCAAACTTTGCTCACAGTACCAGCGTAACGCAGCGAATATAACGGCACAAGTTTCGTCGCAATATTACGAATGTTCACAAAGTAATTAAAATTTTTGGAAAAAGGCTGATACGGCGTTCTTCTACGAATACGGGTTAAATTTGTCGCACATACGCAACCTATTCGAATTCCGTCAAAGCCCACACATTCGCAAAGTTCGTACGCACCTTTCGATGCCGTCGAGTTGCGACGGATTCATCCGATTTGTTGGGACGAACCCTGTATTGGTAAAATTTCCTAAAAAATCCTGTTTTGAAAACTATTTTTGTGAATTTTTGAAGACGAATAACTTCGCATATACTTGATTAAAATTAACTATAAAAGGGTTTTCGACTGCCACAGGTTGTCTATATGATTGTTCACGTGTTTTTTTTCTAAAATGTTAACAGATTGATAGGAATCAATCCTTAAACTAGGGTGGTTGGCCTGTTTGCAAACTGTTTATAAAATAGTTTTTTCGAATCTTTGGGTCAGGATTAATATTGATTACTTCACGATTTAACCTAAACTAATTAGGGGGATTTCTAGGTGCTTAGTTAGACTTCCTAAAGCAATTGATATATCGAAAATTTATTAGTGTGCGAAGATGCATACCTCACTGTTCGACTCAGAATAGGGGACCATGTTCCTACTGGGTTTTCCGACGACAGCACGGTTGTCGACGGCGCTCAGGCGGTCGTAGGCTGTCGTGTGACGGTAGGGGAAGCTCGCGTGGGTCAGGGCATCGTCAGGGAGGTGAGGGAAATTTACGAGGTATTTATTTCTTAGCGTTTTCAAAGAACCTGCAGTGAATATATATATATATATATATATATATATATATATATATATATATATATATATATATATATATATATATATATATATATATATATATTCCACTTTGAATTATACACAAATTTGAATTCAGTTTGAATGAGGATTTGATCTATTCAGGGGAGAATAGGATAAGGATTACCCAAAAAATTTGAAAAGTTTGGTCGATGATTTGAGGAAGATTGTATTCGGAAAAAAATTCTACTTTCTATCTTAGTCCTGCGTGCGAGTTTGGAGGTCGGGTGATGGAAAGAGGTAGCACTGTTCCATGTTGGTTCTTTTTTCTTTTTTTAATACTAACATTTATAAGTATATATATAAATATATATACATATAGGTAATCTTAAATATATAAGCCTTTACCCAAAACAATTTTAAAAAATAACAAAAATATATCTAAAATTTCTAATCATATTTTTCTAGTGTAAAATATTTATCCTATATGAATGTACATATGTATATATATTAAAAATTATTTTCTAAGAAAATAATGAATAACCAAAAATTATGATAATAATAATAATAATAATAATAATAATAATAATAGTTATAATACCAACAATAATATAGTAGGGATAAATATAGTAAGTTAGATGAGTAACAATACTCTTACTATTACTAAAAAGACAAATATTTATTTCAAATCCTTTCCAAAATAATTAAATAAATATTAGAACATGGTTAACCATAATATGATTTAGTAAATTTTAAGCAACTAAATATTAAAATAGGAAAACAAGCTAATACGCTAGTTACGTCACACGACTGCGCTAGCCGTGCCACACTTTGTAGTTAACCTACACAACAAAAATTAGCCATGACTAAGACTATTTTTTATATAAAAATATTGTTTTTAAAACAAGACAAAATCATAATTATCATTTTAAGGGAAATAAAAAATAAAATATTCCTTAAAAATTTAGGGGTTTACACTAGTCCATTTTTGTATCATGTTGTTATTTAACCCATACAGGAAGATTCAAGTCGCAGCAATATCTATCCTAATGCATGATGGACAGACATTGTGGGAAACGCTCAACCCACATATATTGAGATATGCGATGGATTGTTGGTATTTTTGCCTTTGGACTAGTGTAAAATAGTTCTATATCGGCTACACCACCAAGTGGGTATCTCAATATATTGCTCTGCATATGTTGTGGTGTGCACATGAGGTATGGTGGGGCACATGTGGGTGCCATGTGGGAGTGTTTACCTAGAAGGAAAAAGGATTAACTCCAACAAGGAAGCAAGTTGCTTTTTGTCGTTCGGACTCGGATATGGACTCCAGATGCCTCGTGCATGCACGGGCATGTTCGCGGGGTAGGCGTGGACTGACACACGACTATGCTGATTGTGGGATGATCTAAAATATCAAACTCTATTTTTGAGTATTGATATTTTAGCCTCACATCATATAGGAGAAATGGTAAAGTCTCACTCTACTATATAAATAGAGCCCCCTCGCCTCCTTTGTAAGAGACACCAAAGTAGAAAGCAAAATGAGCTCGTTGAGTCCAAGGAGCCCGTTTGAGTCACAAAAAGTTGACTAACGATCGTTCTAGAAGTTCTTTGAGAACTTGCTGGTTCCTGGATGCGTATCGCATAGAGGCAAATCTTGCTTTGATCAACGGTAATTTTCATCACCATAGTAGGGCTGTTGAGATCTCCTCTTTCTTTCTTTTTACTTCTTTTTTCTTCTTGGTGGACTGTAGGATATTTTAGAGCAACCTTGTTTGCCAAATTCTCCAAAAATCATAAAACTCAGTTCATGCACTTTTCGAGAGCGAACTCGTTCGCAAGAACCTCCAAAGTGCTGAAACTCGGTTCAAGTACTTCTGGAGAGCAAACTCATTTGCAGGAATCGCCAAAGACCCAATTTAAAAAATTAGGAGAGCAAATTCATTTGCACTTGGAAGTCTCTGAAATCATATCAAATCAGAATAAAGAGGAAATTCATTTGCATTTGGAAGTCTTTATCTCTGATTGTTCTATTTAGAACAGAGGGCAAATTTATTTACATTTGGAAGTTTGTGCCTCTAACTGTTCTTCTACCAAAATATGTTTTAGGAATAACATTGTCCCTGGATAAATCTCAATCTTTATAAGTTCAGGTGCAGATACAAGATTGAATAAAAACTATATGAAATTTGCCCAAAAATTCAACCATTTTACCAAACTCAAGAAGAAAGCAGAAGATTATAACTTAAAATCACTAACCCTACCCGTAGAGATCTCCCTGTAGAATGACAACTCCCTGCATAGATCTTCTCTTCCTTTTGTTTTGGATGACGAGACCGAAGAGCAAAGTACGAACTTTCTTAGATTTCTTGTGCACACCCTCACCGAATCTTCGTCTTGAGCCACTCATATTGCCTCCACTCTCAACACATATATATAGTTGAGAAACCCTATTTTAGGTAATAGGAATTTCTAAAATTGGAAACCTAAGATAGAAAATCTTATTACCTAAAATAAAAAATCCCATTTTGGGTATAGAAAACTCTAAAATAATCCAACTTTAACTATGAATTCTCAGAATTAGGCCCCACATATATGTTGTTACCAAATCGAGACTTGAACCAATATAATTTGTAGTGCCCCGACCCGCACAGCGCCTTATGATAGGGGGTTGGTTCGATAAAACCTTGTTGGACTTAGGAATATCCAGAAGGATCGCTCGAAAGGCTATGGGATCGTGGCGGGTATCGTCTTATGAAGTGAGTAGTGTTGAACCCTTCGAAGATCCTTTAGCTTCACGCTTAATAAAAATAATTAGTACTACATCTGCTTGGTGAATTGGTAAATGCTATCTTGCATGGAACCCAAAAAGTTGATTAGAGATAATTAATCACATGACCAAAAACTGTTGCGAATCATTTGAATGAATTGTATGCTTGCGTGCTTTGCAATGAAATACATGACAGGTGAAAGAAAAGTTCCAAATACTTGGGCGGTGGTGAGTATATCGAGCATCAGCTCGATGAATAGATGGTAACACAAATAATAGGACCCAAGAACTGGGTAGTGAGTATGCTTGAATTATGACCGTAAGAATGTATGGTATCAAAGATATAGGAAGAAATTGAGTAATAAGATTACATTATCCGGTGTCGATGTAGAATGTTGATTACACTAAAACCCTGGATTGGGTAGTTGGGTATTTGTGAGCTCATCTCAAGGCAATAGTGGCTAGATGGATGAGAATGGTGGCTGATTTACTTAGTTTTCCTTATCATGCATTATATATTTTTTCATAGATAAGTTGCATATACTTGCATGGTCATGGACAACTTGTGCATAAGGTAGTACCTCAAACAGTACTACGAGGCCACGGACCTGGTTCATCCAAGGGGAACACTGATTGATGTCGACTTACTGACATCGAGATTTTGGGACTTTTAGTGGCGGCTTGCTACCCTTGCACTGAAAGGGCGCTTAAATCCCATGGTGTTGAAGTAGTAACACGATAAACCAAAAACCTTCCATAGACTCGCAACCCTTCTAGAGTTAGCCGTTACCATTATATAGTCCAAGATGGCGTGTCTCCAGAGACCTTCATATAGATAGGTCAAGTGCTAATGATGTTTATACAGGCAGAGTAAGTTATTACTTGTCACAACCCGCTACCCAAATTATTGAGCCAGGCCGAGTCATGCCCAGCCTACGTTTGAGATAAAACGTAGTAAGCTGTTCTAAAGACAACAGGATAAGACTAAATGTGCTAACAGTTCTATAAGTGAATAAAAGTCATAAATGCTCCAAACACAAAAGTCGTCATATATAGAAATAAGTCCAAAGTACAAGTGATCTGAAATGTAAAACTGAATACATGTCCAGTTACAAAATATGTAGCCTAATACATGACTACACTAAATATCCCAAACAGCTATGCAAACTAGACGAGTCTCCCGCAGGAACATTCGTATGGCAAAGTCGGGTCTCGGCAGTATCCCATAATATGTGTCGCAGAGTAACTTCTCCTCAGTAAGGACACCTACAACGTTATCCTGCCAGGACGGGGAGCAACTACTGAATCTAGCAAACTAGCATATGAAACATGGAAATGAACATAAGAGGAAATAACTGAAACATGGCATCACATAGTCTATCATGGCAAGGACACATATGTCAATGAGACAGATGTATATGTAATGTTTAAAACTGTAGCAGGTACATGATCGATCAATAGATGTACAATGATGAGGCACATAATGAAATATACTTCGTACAAGTGTAAAGGCGATAGATGTACATATGCACAAATACAGCTTTGAGATAAAGGCCTACGACGCATTAACATATAAAATGAAACTTTGCTCGGTACCGTAGAGGGGGTATGATCACGTACACTACTATCAGTTTCCCCATAACCAGGTTCTAATCATGTGAGAGATATATAAAGACTGTTCTAAACATGGTACTAATGGAAAGTACAACATGTGATATTTTAACTTGCTACCCCAAGGATCAGCATTTAACATGGTTGGATTAGCAGTTCATTTATGTGACAATATGTAAAGTTTGTAGAAAGTACTTGCCTCTAGCAAAAGCAATGCAAAGCAAGCTGCGATAAAAGTGCTATAGATGTCCGGTAACTCGTCACTGTAGAAATAAATACATAAACTTAGTTTTTAT
>JANAVB010017941.1:0-33135 GCA_029216955.1 Iris pallida
CATCGTCCTTCACCTCCTCGTTTCGGTTGACATTGATACGCATGCTCCTCTTGTGGCAATCTCGAGCATAGTAATTTTCTCCATATATGAAGCACGAACTACTTGCTCGTGGGCCTTCTCGCGCTTTTTTTCCCTCGGGTGGACTCTCCTATAGAGCTCACCTGCTCTCATTCACAATTCTCCTTGGTGTCTTTGGTTTGGCCTTGGCATCGTTGTCATTCCATAATACTCGACGAGCCTCTGGTTGCTGCCACACTGTGTTCAAGTCTTGCACCCTTTGTCGCTGCAATTCTTGAGTCGTCCACGGTTGAAGTCCCGAGAAAGAAGACAAGCGATCCTTCTCGCCCTGCTAGATATCGTGGATCATCAAACGTGTAAACTCGCGATATATTCTTTGATCATTCCGGTGCTCGAGTTGTCGCAAGCTCCGTCTCGTTGCAAACTCCACATTCTCCTGATATAACTGAGACTAGATCTTCTTCTTAGATCATTTCAAGTCTTTATCGAGCACAAACCCTTCTCTATTTCTGTGCACCTACAAAGCCACCACAATATAGCATCATCGGTGAAGTAAAGTAATGCCCACCTTCTCGGCCTCAACGTTGATGTGCAACGCCTTGAAGTATCGCTCCACGTTCCACAAGAAGTTTTCCACTTATTTGGCATCTCGCTCGCCACAGAAGGATTTCGGCTCGGGGATCTTCCATCTTGGTACCTTTCTACTCGAAGGTCCACCGTTCGCAACGACCTTCTCCAAGATGACAACTTTGGTCTTGAGTTCTCCGCAACTCTCGATCACGGTCTTTGGCTCCTCATAGTCTCGAACATTCACACGTAAGTCCTAAATCTCCGCACGATGTGCCTTGAGCTCCTCCTCAAGTGCAGTTCCGATCTCTTAGAATTGCTCCCGAAAGATTGCCATGGACGAAGCGACGTCACTCTCCAGCCCATCGTAGAACTCCTCTAGCCTCGTATTGCTTTGCGCTACAGAGCCCATGCGCATCTCTATGTCCCTCGAACCGGCCTCCAAGATCTCGAGGTGTTCCGCAAGATCGGTAAGACTACGCTCTGTCATATGCTTCTTGTTCTTGTCCCTCTTGTTGGTCTTGGTGTACCTCTCCTTAGGCGACACCGGTCCCTCTTGGACGTTTTTAGATGTCGATATGGCACCAACCGACCTTCGTTCTGATACCACTTGTCACGGACTTGGTGTTTTTGCCTACACTTCAACCCGTGTGGCATAGAAGCTTCATACTCGAAGACTGGCCCAAACGCTTAGCTAGATCGCTAAGACGAAAATAAGAACAATCTGGAGCAAAAAAGAGAGATTAAAAGATTGAAAACTTCTTATACTAGAGAGACTTTACAACTTCTTGGGTGGTGATAAACAAATGAGCCTCTTACTTATTTATAGTGCTTACATGAAGCTTCTGGAAATAGAATATTCCAGGGATTATTCTAGGTCCTAGATATTTCTAAGAAAAACTAGGAATACTTCTTGAATCTTCAAGAAGGTTTTTCACATTCTGGAGTATTCCGGAAGCTTCCAGCAAGGTTCGAAGTATCGGTATCGGACCATCCCTATGAGTATCGTGATCGACGGTATCGATAGTATCGGAGGTTTCAGAACGGGGTATCGAATTTTTTGGCATCGAAAAGCAAATATTATTAATAAATTATTAACATTTTAGAAAATATATTTTATACACTTAGGCATAATTTTAATTTTTCAGTGTTGTTTCTTAGTAGTTTTGAAATTGAATGAAATAGTAGTCACCCTTACTGATTAATTTACATACGATAGATTAGTTTTTTTCTTTTACATGCTTTTATAACCTTTCTATGCTTTTACACATTTGTTGATTGGTCTTTTTCGTTCAATTTTCTTTGCCGAATTGACCGGAAAAAAGATCCCCAATGTCTGTATCGGTCGGTATTGGCCTGTAACGGGTATCGGTCGGTATCTTAAATGTCGGATCGAGACATGCCAAACCGTATCGGTATCGGCCGTATTGGATCGGTATCGGCCGATACTGCGAACTATGCTTCCTGCAAAACCCCGGTTCATGGAGGGTTATGCAAATCCGTTTCGATGGGACGAAAAATCTTGTGCGTGACAATTTGCTGGAAATGGACATTTTTTTGAAGATTTTGGAGAAGATTGGGTTATGGGCTCAGCAAGCTTCGTACTTGATGATAAATCTTAATCAATACATTTTGAGAAGAAATATAGGTTCAAATCGAACAATCTTGACACTCCAACACTCCAAAATTCACAAGAACACACCAAAATATTGGACACAAGAACAACACTCTAAAATACACAAGGACACACCAAAATCAGTGTTGTATCTGTGCCACCATGTTCGTAACATGTCGTAATGTAATTGTGTTTATGCGACACAGTTTTTGAGTGTTTGCTAGAAGTGGGCGATTTTTGTGTGTGTGGAGATTTTAGAGAAGATTGGGTATGGGATCAGCAAGCTTCGTATTTTATGATAATCTTAATCAAAATACACTTTGAGAAGAAATATAGGGTCAAATCGAACCATCCCAACAGTGCCAACACTGAAATCCAGCAGTTTCATGCCTGCTCACAAGTCACAACTTTAGCACTGTGAAAGGAGGCGGTGTTAGAGAATAAGGAACGTCTCCTTTGCTTTTATGCAAGTTGTTTTCAATCTCAGAGATCTAGTGCGAAAGTTTTTTTTTTTTTTTTTTGAGTTATGCAAATGCTATCAACTTTAATCAGAGAAGTCACATTCATAATATTGAAAGGGATTGGTGCCCCCAATGAAGTTGGTTGGAGATCAGTAATGACTAATGAGTAAAGGGCAGCTTGCTTTGATTTCGTTTAAGTTGTTCTCAATCCCAAAACCCTGTTGAAGTAAAAAAACTTAGTTACTGCAAAGCTATCAACTTTTATTAGAGAAGTCACATTCATAATATTGGAGCTAGTCAAAAATGGGTTTCATGCCTCCAGCCAAGTTAATTTGCACCAGTAATGAATAGAGTAACACAGCAGCTTGCTTTAATTTCCTTTGAGTCGTTCTCTATCTGAAAGATCCCGAATCAAAAAAAGGAAAAGAAAATTGAGTTTTGCTAATCTATCTACTTTTATCAGAGAAGTCACGTTCATAACACTGGGGTTAGTCCAAAGAAAAAGACCGATGCCTCCAGGTTGGTTCAGAGTTCAGACCAGTAATGACTAGAGTAAAGCGGTAGCTTGCTAGTTTTCTGTATGAATTATTACAACTGAGGAGTCGAACTTCTCCCTCTACTTCCTCTTGTCATTCAGTTAATGAAAATGTATGAAACACAATAAAAAGATGAGAAATGAATATGATAACTGGTGAAGAAATATTCAAAATCCTTTGGCCTGAATGTTCTACTCCATGATGTTTTCAGAACTCGTAAAATATCTTGACCATGGGAGCTGCTCTCGTATACTTTAGGTGCATACTTAAGGCCTGGCCAACGGCTTTGGAGTGGTTGGTTTAACAAAGGTTTGGAGCTTGCCATTGCATGAGGTGTAATGGTTGGGCTGTGCACGGGGTGAGGTTTGAGTGATGTGCAATGTGAATGATGCTAGCATTGTGATATTTAGCTTTATTTGATTCCTTTTTAGCCTTCTTTGTCGATTTCAATTATAGAGGTTTAATTTCCACAGAGCACTAAAAAAGGTTAACGTTGATGGAATCCCCTTTAATAGACCCACTTGATGTTTGTTGTTTCGTTCTTTCCGTTTTCTGTACTCCCATGCTCAGTGATCTGTAGGCTCAATGAATGCGGAGGCTTTAGATAAGATCTAATAGATTAGGCCGTCATTGGCAGATCTCAATCCTCTGAAATAGATATAAGCTTTACTGGAAGTTGACCTAATGGGTGAAATCATTGAGAAGTTTCTGTACATAAGCGGTTGCGTGCTCCTTTAAAATATTATGGCTTGTCTTAGAAGAGAGAGGCCCCTTTATTCCTGTCTTATAGCAGTAAGATATCCTTCAAAATTATAGCCACAAAAGGAACCTATATAAGTTTTCTATTTTAATTTGGAAATTTAATAGGGTAGGTTTCGTATAATCTTTGTGGCTTTGGCTATTTGACCAACCCCCTATTCATTGTGCATCATTAAGTCACCCTAATGTTTGCCTTTTTATCACATCCCTACCAAACATTCCTTTAAGTTGCAATGTGAACATCTTCCCTATATCATTCCCAAAATGCCCCTGATAAATTATTCATACTAGTGAATATGTTTAAGTAATTTCTCATATGAATGAAATACTTATCCAAGCATTTAGGGATAAAGGTTTTCTTGTTCTCTTTTGTGATGTGGCTTCTCTTATCTGTCCTCAATAGCAAGAGAGACGTAGTACATACTAGTATAAAGTTGGATGCAACTACAGTTTATGATTCATTTTGTTCAGATTTAGATTGTAGTAAAGTCGGATGTAATCTTTATGTAAGGTTTCAACATGTTCTCTAGTTCTAGCAAGTTAATCAGAGGTTCCTGCACTTAAAGTTTTTTTTGTGCTTACTTTATATTTACTTCTCCAGCACATCGCTTGAAATACCGTGACCAGTGATGTATGTTCTCAGATACTTCAATACTCTTCTTATATTTACTCAAATGCAGAATTTATGTTAATATTGGTCTCTTAGTGAGCAAAAGAACTCTTGCAAATGGAGCATGTGAAATAACATTTGTACTTATTTTCATTTTTCACTGTCTCTAGTTTTATGTTAAGTTCATTAGATTGTACAATTATTAGGTTGCATGTTCACTAATCATCACTAGTTGTACAACTGTGCTTCAGGGACCTGTTAACCTCAAAATCTATCATGCATCTGTTCCTGGTGCAACATAACTTTCTCAACAAGAACAATATGGTGACACCTGGGGTACACTCCAAGTGATACATCAGACTCCGTGTATTATATGAGTGCCACATCATCCTCATGTTAGAGTTGTATCGCATGGTTTCCGTCTCATGTTCCATCATATCATTTCTGATCTCTCAAATACTTAGTTTTCTAACCACAAAAGTTCTATCATGCATTCTTGCTTTGTGCGACAAAAAATTATCAAATTATTCACTTATGGGCATGGATACAGATAAAGACACAATACGAATATGGACATGATCATTTTCGGATTGCTGCAATATGTAGTTACCTATGTTGACATGGATTCAGGTACAAACACAAAACAGTTGCTGACACCATTTTCCTGTGTTCTTGCCTGGTGTGACATATCCATGTCAAATAACCTTTTTCCCACATCTGATATTCTATCTAGATCTGGAATCTCTCTTGACTTGGTGGTTTTACTGTTTTAGCAAAGTAAAGGATTAATTTCCAGTCTTCTGGTTGGAAAATGCATTATTGCAGTGCAAATGTCAGCTTCTGTATGAACTGTTAAATAATTGATGTTCCTCTCTGAACATTTTCCCCTGCAGATGTGCCAACAAGATTGTTCTGTCATAATGTTGTCACGGTATATGCCAAATATGGTTGGGCTTTCATATTCAAGATATATTCGTATCTTTCCTCTTGGGGACCTAATGTAAATTATTTCTGGGTTCATCATATTTCCTCTCCATCTCTCTCCTCAACCCAGTTGCATACCACTTATTCCTATCATTGCTAGTCTTCATCAGGTTGATGCATACTAACGAAGCTGCAAACTTCACTGTTTCATGACTAATCTAAAAGCTCAGGAATATATTCTGACCTTAGTGTATGCTAATTGTATTGATATCAAAGCATTATTTCTAATTGCTATATGAGCAGCAATCAATGTGAAACTGTCCTTATGGCTGTATTTCTCCCCTCTAGACTAAAGTCTGATAGTATTTTTCACAGTTGCAAGGATTTCATAGCATGTTTTTAGACGCCCATTGAATGAACCATTTTTGTTTCTGTGATAAATTGCGTCAAGATCAACTTTTTATTGTGCTTATGGAGCCCCCAACACCTATAGTATTGAGGTCAGATCTAGTTGTTCTTATGAACCTGTTGATTTGATCTTAACATAATTTTTGTTCCTATAACCTTATGAGTGACGTCGTGGAGATGCCCGGATGCTGTCAGGTATAACACAAGCAGCATGATCTGCAGATGCCATCATTTTGAATGTTACTTAGATATCCTCGAGTAAATTCCTGAAGCTGTAGCAGGATGGTGATTCAAACTATACGTCAAAGTTGTCAGTGCCACATCAACTCTGAATTTTATCGCTATCGATTGTGAAGTTACTCTAGAGGTTAACATTCGAAGAACCAAGTAAGATCTAACCTTCAGGGTTTTATGTTTCTTTCACTTTTACAAAAAGTATTTATTATTTGTCAGTACTATGTACATAAAATTTTTGGAAATCTTAATTTTGCTAGAGTGTGAAGTTAAAAGAATGAATCACTGACTAACATATGGGGGCTATTTGTTTGATTGTAAATTTAGTTGCTGCAAGAAAAGTTGCAGTGTTTACACCAATTACAACGTTTATTTTGTTGTGAATGAAGCAACCTGGTGCAATAAATGGATGCAACACAATTACTACAGGTTTTGCTGTAGGGGATTTACAATAAATTCAGGGACTGATGCTTGGATGTTTTCTAGATAAAATTACATTATTGTGTTCTAATTTTTCCTGTGATTTGAATTTCCTGAAACCTGACAGTAAGATATTGTTATTATTTATTTGGCAGTTGTTTCCATAGGTTTTGGGTATTGTATCCCCAAATATAGTTTGTTACTGAAAATGACATTCATCTAAACACACCATATAGGAATGCATATGAATTGCAATTAGTGGATTAGAAAACAGGAAGAAAATTGTCAAGCCAAAAATACTCTGAAGTACATCTCTGATCTCTATTGTCTTCCATCCCAGACTCGCAATTCCAAACTAATTTCGCCCAAAGAATAATAGAAATCCGAGAATAAAATGGAGAAATAGAAAGATGATGAACCTTCACTTAATTATACATGAAAAATCTAAGATTTTCTTTCTTTCTAACGGTGGCTTCTACCATATTCAAGTGTCATAACATGATCGCTCGGCAGGTCAGATAAAAATGCTACTGACTCGCGCAAACACCAGATGCTGTCTCGAACATGTTGCAGTGTCAAGTGAGGAAGGAGCAGTTGTCCTCGACATGAAATTTCTACCTAGCACAAAGATGAAAAATCCTCAGTTTATAATAGAGAGAAATAACTACGAAATATTCGTGAAAGAGAAAAAAAAATACATTACTAATAATTAAGTAGTGAAAGAAAGGAAGCAAGAAAACTAATTGTTTGGTCATCAGTGGCAATCTTAAATAAGGACTATGGTTAGTCATCTTGGTAATGATAACTTAAACATGCTATATGAGTATTTGTATAATTCATTATGCCCTACCTACTAGACTCCACTGCCCCCATCCACCCTTTTTGTGATCATTAACAGTAATCTTTACGCTTTTCAGGTGGGTTCCTTTACAACACTGTTTACAATGATCTAACTCTCTAATCATATCCAATTTACAACATTGTGCAACTTAGTTCAAGTTAATTATTACATCACGATATATTGCTAGAACAATTGTCAAAGCGATTCAATCCTCTCCCTTGACCCGCGTCTACTTTCGGTTGAGAGTAACTAAATTTTGGCAGTTCTAACAATAGTTGTGATATCTCTAACAATTTCTCAACTTAATTTCTCTGATCACATTTTGTAGTGTCCTTGGTAAATAAACCACCTTGTCAAAATCTATTGTTATGGAACTCAAAATTGAGAATTTTAGGTCCATACTTTTGGGGATCATTATTAGTTTTAATTGATTATGATGCTCTCATCTGGAAAAGTAAAGCATTGTTCCCCCTCCGCTTGGACTTGCAGGAGTGGTTGGACATGGGGTTTGATCACAATTTTCGGGGGAGATTTTAGGGGTAGTAGAAAAGCTATTCTCCAAGAGTTATTGTTACATCCACGATTACGAAATATGGATGAAACCTCCTAATCACTGATGTCTTACTCTACCTAGTGTTGTTGAGATGATCACAGTAACGTCTACAGTTCAACTTTCATACTTGTCCAATCCACATTCATACATATACATATCATAAATTAACTTGTTAGTTGGTTAGGTCCCCACAGGAACCCATACGGATCAGTATTGGGATGGTTACAACATTACGTCCCTAAGATTCGCATGGATGTCTTCCACTCCTCTCTCTCTCTCTCTCTCTCTCTCTCTCTCTATATATATATATATATATATATATATATATATAAGCAAAGGATAATTGTGGCAAACTCACCTCCACATTGGGGTTCGAACTCCTTGACCACTTGGCCGCATGCATCTCTCTTAACCATTAGGCTAGAGGTCATTTGCATATATATATATATATATATATATATATTTAACAAAATGCATTTTATTGAAATGAAAGGTGGCTCTGAAAGAGCATTACAAGCAGGTACAAGGCCCCGAACACAAAATGGCTCTGTTAGACAAGGTAGAAATTAAAACGGTTAGAAATTTGAAAGTTCAAAATTTCAGAAACACGAAATTTCGAAAACCATAATCGAAAATTTGAAATTTCAAACTGAAATTTCAAAATCCCGCAAAAATCCGGTGCGGGGGCTTTGCCCCATGTGGAATGGGCACACGGCCCAATGTGATGTGGGTGGTTGCGCGGCCCGAGGCGGGCGCAGTCCAGAGGGGGGGTCTCGGGCCCCGCCCCAACGCGCCTACCGAGGCCAGACGCTTCGGCGAGGAAAGGAGCGCGGAGCCGGGGGGGGGGGGGGAGGATCGACGGTGTTGGGGGGGGGGGGGGTCGGCTCGCAACTCCGCCCAAGGAAGGAGGGCGGGGACGGCGGCTCCGACGAGGTGGGCGGGGAAGCCGCGAAGGGGGGACGCCCGGAGCCACTGTTGGCGAGGGAGACCCGAGGAGGAGATGCTGGGGGAATCGCCGGATTGGGGGGCGCATTCGCCGGAGGCGGTGGAGGGGGTCGAGAACGACGGTGAGGGAGCGGAGCTCGACCTCTGGACGGGCGCGGGCTATCACCGACGAGGGGCCAGCATGCGGCGTAGGGAACGCCGGAGAGCGGGGAACTCGTCGTGGCTTGCGATGGGGGGGATCGCCGCCGCCGAGGGAGAAGCCTGGACGGCTGGGGTCGCCGAGGAGGGGGCCGAAGCAGGAGGCGGGGAAGCTTCCGCTAGTCCGGAGGCGGAGGCAGGAGAGGGGGAGGAGGAGGATCCTCCACGGCTGGAGGGGGCTGAGGGCCTCGAAGAGGGAGCGGCCGGGGGAGGCGTGCCCAACAGGGAGTGAGCGGAGTTGGGCCACGAGGAGGGGGCGGCCGGGGAAGCAGCCGCTACGCCGGAGGCGGGGACAGGAGAGGGGGAGGAGGATCCTCCCCGACCGGAGGGGGTTGAGGGCCCCGAGGAGGGCGCGGCCGGGGAAGGCAAGCACAACTGGGAGTGGACGGAGTTGGGCCACACCGGAGGAGGCTCGGCTGAGGGGGGGAGGTCCTCCGGGGGAGAAGGGGGTACGCCCGTCGTAGCCAGGCACGGCTCCGACCGAGGACCAAGGAGGGAGGGGTCCGGAGGGATTCCAAGGGGGTTGGCGGGAGGAGCCGACGCCCGGTGAGGAGGCCGAAGGCGCTGAGCCTCCGGGGGAACTACCGGCAGGAGAGGAGGGCCGGACGCCCGATGCCTCGCCCGGGAGCGCCGGGAACGGCGATGCCGTGGGGGGAAGGGTAGGAGGGGGAAGGGAGGGGGGCGGGAGATTACTCGGCGGGAAGACGCCCGGCCAGGCGGAAGGAGCGGGTTCCGACCGAACGGGGGGGGGGGGGGGGGGGGTGAGGAGTCGGGGCGCCGAGGGGGAAAAAGAAGCCCGGGACTGCGGCCAGCCCGAGGGGACCGGCCGGCCAGAGGAACCACCCGACCACCGGGGGGTGGCCGGGGGCGATGGCGAACAGTGGGGGCTCCACCGATGAGCGGGGGCCGCGCGGCTGTCGCAGCCTCTTCCCCATATATATATATATATATATATATATATATATATATTCCCACAACTCACAAACTCACTAAATATCACTCCATTACAACCATGCCCGCTACAGTAAGCATTTGTCCTTTTAGGACCAAGGAGGGAGGGGTCCGTAGGGATTCCAAGGGGGTTGGCGGGAGGAGCCGACTCCCGGCGAGGAGGCCGAAGGCGCTGAGCCTCCGGGGGAACTACCGGCGGGGGAGGAGGGCCGGACGCCCGACGCCTCGCCCGGGAGCGCCGGGAACGGCGACGCCGAGGGGGGAAGGGTAGGAGGGGGAAGGGAGGGGGGGGGGGAGAATGCTCGGCGGGAAGACGCCCGGCCAGGCGGAAGGAGCGGGTCCCGACCGACGGGGGGGGGGGGGGGGGGGTTGAGGAGTCGGGGCACCGAGGGGGAAAAAGAAGCCCGGGACTGCGACCAGCCCGAGGGGGCCGGCCGGCCAGAGGAACCACCCGGCCATCGGGGGGTGGCCGGGGGCGATGGTGAACAGTAGGGGCTCCACCGACGAGCGGGGGCCGCGCGGCTGTCGCAGCCTCTTCCCCGTGTATATATATATATATATATATATATATATATATATATATATTCCCACAACTCACAAACTCACTAAATATCACTCCAATACAACTCACAAACTCACTAAATATCACTCCATTACAACCATGCCCGCTACAGTAAGCATTTGTCCTTTTACGATATTGTCTCACACATCATAGTGCCTCGTACACAGACCCAACCGGCCAACACAGTCCATCCACCCCACCGGGAATCCACACGAGCTCGCACATCGTAGTGTCGTACATAGACCCAACCAGCCAATACAGTCCACCCACCCCACCAGGAATCCACACGAGCTTGCACATCGTAGTGTCTCGTACACAGACCCAACCGACCAACACAGTCCACCCACCCCACTTGGAATCCACACGAGCCTGCATCAGTACTTGGGAGATTAAATGGTAGAAAATTACACCCCCCTCGTGGATCGAACCCATATAGATAGGAAACTTAATGCCTCCTTGCTATACTATTTGAGATAGAGGTGCAGCCATGAGAGAGCGAATCTAGGGTTTCCAAAAAACTAGGGGTTCCTAGATATACATGACAATAACATCAATTGGGAAGTCATGATGTTATTGAGGAGGCGGGAGGATGGACCACGATAAAAATATGTCGATGGGGAAGAGGATTGATGGGTCGTGGTGTTGGTTTGGGTAAGGAGGGGCGTGCTCCGCAGCTACGACCCACAAGTCACAGGGAGCAAAACCCAAGATATCGTCGCCTCTAGGAAGAGTTAGTTCTGTCACCGCTGGTTGAGAAACAAGAAGTAATGGCATCTCAACCGAAGACTCATTTGGTGGGTAGCAGATGGAGACCCTTGGGTATAAATACGTCTTCGCCAATGAATCCTAATTTGCATAGGGAATCAATCCGATTGTCAGATAATAAACCTAAGTCTTGGATTGGCGTACTTTTTCGAGTCTCAGAAGGAACTTGACATGCATTATGTCGAACCAAAGAAAGTAATCAATGGAGAGCGAGCCAAGATTACGTTGAATGACCTACATGAAGACACGGGTGGTAAGCCCCCTACTATGGACATATTCGGACCTATGCATAATGTGTTTGGAGACCTAAGGAGAGCATGCAGATATTTGATAGGGAGAACCGCGTTTTATTTTGTGAAGTTAGGGCTGCCATGAAAATCTTGATCGTATACTGATTGGAGACTATGGATCTTTGATGGTCATCTTGTTATCCTTAAGTAGTAGCATTCCAATCTAATTTTGAATGGAAAATATTGACATATGGATCCACTTACCGTGGCTTACGTATGCCTCCGTTGTGGTGTATGTCTGCGATCATGAAAATAGTCAATGTCATCGGTCGTCCCACTAAAACGGATATCCCAACAACACGCAAACTACGATTGTTGTATGCACGAGTGTTTCTGGAAATTAAGGCATTGGAGGTGCTTCTTAGATCGGTTGATGTAGTAGAGGTAGTTGAGTATGAATGGGTTTTGCGTGTTTGCCCAATATGTGTTGGAGTCCAGTATGGATTTGGTAACAACATATTTGTGGAATCCAAATTTAGTTAAATATTTGATTTGATTAGATTTGGATGTCTATAATTGGTGTTGTGCTATTTTAGATATAATATGATTCTTATTTTAGAAAATCCTACTATGATCTAAAATAGGATATTGATGAAATATTTTAGGCATAATAGGATTCCTATTTTATTTCTATTTAGAAAATCCTACTATGGCTAGAATATGATTTTCTCATCCTATATATATGAGGTGAGGGTGGAGGCACAAAGTGGAGATTCAGGGTGCTCGTCCAAAAGAAAATCTAAGAGAAAGTCCGTACTTTGCTATTAGGACTTCGCCATCCAAGACAGAAGGAAGAAGAAGATCTAATCAAGGACTCATCGACTTCGGTTAGAGAGATTGCTACGGGTTGGTGAGTGATCTCAATTGCAATCTTCTATTTTTCTTCTTGAGGAGTGGTAAGAGGGTTGAACCTATTAGGACAAAGGGTTCAACGTGTGTTCTATCAATCTTGTAATTTTATCTGAGTTATTAAAGGTTGGAATTTGTCGCGGTGACGTACGTCACCGCCATATACTTGTTTTCATTTTGTACTTGGTGTCCGTTAGACGTGGGTTGGTTTTGACCAGGTGGGTTAGCAAACGCTTCTGCACGCGCCCAACAATTGGTATCAGAGCTTTGGAGGTTCTAGCAACTATGTCTACAGAGCAGATGGACACTCGTATGATCACCCTCACAGGAGAAAACTGGACGATTTGGAAGCCAAGGATGGAGGATCTACTCTGGTGCAAGAATTTGCATGGTCCGTTGGAGGACGACAACGCAAAGCCAACAGATAAAGCTGCTGAAGACTAGAAACGACTAGATCGAAAGGCCGTTGGATTCATCCGCCAATGACTGGACGACTCGGTGTTTCACCACGTGTCCATGTAGAGTCCGACAAAAGCATTGTGGAAGAAGCTACATTCACTGTATGAAAGGAAGACGATTGGCAACAAGGCGTTTCTTATTCGCCAACTCGTTAACTCTAAGTACACGGAGGATGCCCCAGTGGCACAACATCTGAACAAGATTCAGGGTATCATCAATCAGCTGTCTGTGATGAAGATGGTGATTGGTGATGAGCTTCAGGCCCTACTGCTCTTGGGTGATCTGCCGGAATACTGGAAAATGTTGGTGGTGTCGGTAAGCAACTCTGTGTCTGATGGAGTTGTCACGATGGAGATAGTCAAAAGTAGCTTGTTGAATGAGGAGGTCCGACGCAAGCAGGTGGAGTCGTCGTAGGAGTCCGCTCTGGTGGTTTCCTACGGAAAGAGAAGACCCAAGTCACAGGCGAGAACATGAGAGAGTTCTTGGGATCTTGCGAGAGTTCTTGGGATCTTGCGATTGTGGACCGCAAGGAGGGCTGCTATCACTGTGACGAAAGTGGTTATATCAAGAGGAACTACATTAAGATCAAAGCTGAGAAGGCCAAAGGCAAGGAGGATCTCACGGGATTTGGAGATATCATCATCGCAGCGATCGACGCAGAAAAGCTTTGTGCCATGTGTCATGATGGCAACTGGGTCATGGACACATGGGCGTCGTATCACGCCACTCCACATAGGAGGATCTTCACGTCATACCACGACGGCATGTTTGGACGTGTGAAGATGGGCGACAAGGGGACGACTGCAGTTGTAGGCATCGGTGATGTGCACTTGACAACGGAGTTTGGTGAGAAGCTCGTCCTCAGGGGTGTACGACATATACCGAGTTTGACCTACAACATGGTTTCGGTAGGGAGGCTGGCAGATGATGGCTGTCGCAGTCTGTTTAGGGACAAAGATTGGATGCTTGCGAAGGGCTCCCAACAGCTGGCTCGAGAAGATTTATGTTGTGGCATGTACATGATCAAGCCGCTGAGTTATACAAGCAGACCACAGACACCGGATTGAGGCTCGAATGGTGTTCGACAGGAGGTAGATCATCGATAACTTGTTGACGAGGGACTTCTAGATGCTTTGAGGAATACGAAGGATTCGGTTCGTCGAGACAATGCGACGGATGTTTATGAGTCAAAGATTGAGGGTTAGTCTGTCGGTCCCATGACAGTTGGTCGGTCTCCAGGTAGGGGTTGCTCTACAGATCCAGTTTTGGCGATAGGTGGTTTAGCAAAGCTTCACGGAGCGACATCGGTTTCAACAATTCGAAGCCAGGGAGGAGATCAAGGTTTATAACAAACTCAATTTGAGACGGAAGCATCATCATTCACACAGTTCAGGGGGAGCTGTGGGTCATCGACGACATGCACAGTGCGTGATGTTCTGCTCGAGGACGCATGTGTATGGGGAGCTTCAAGTTCCGACACGTAGGTGGACAGGTTCAGAAGTTTGAATCTTGAGAGAACCGCACCGTCCGCTTGGTTGGGCCAACCAAGGGTGAAGAAGCTCGTCGGAAAGTTAACACTTCCCGGTGGAAGACGAAAGTCGGTGATAGGCAGCCAAGACTTACGGTGAGGCTGATCGTCAGGGACTTCGGTCTTGGTCGTGTCATTGATATCGGCAGGATCACAGTGGTGCAGGAGGTGCTATGCATGACAGATAACGTCGACGTGACGGTCGAGGAGCTGGAGACAAAGGAAGGTGCAAAGCAGCTCAGAGGATCGAAGATTAGTGACATGGGGGAGCAAGAACTCTGTCGCGGGACGACATGTATGGAGTCCAGTTGAGGAGTCATGGGGTCAACACCTTATCATCAGACTGGAGGGAGAGATTGTTGAAGTCCAGTCTGGATTTGGTAACAACATATTTGTGGAATCCAAATCTAGTTAAATATTTAATTTGTTTAGATTTGGATATCTATAATTGGTGTTGTGCTATTTTAGATATAATATAATTCTTATTTTAGGAAATCCTATTATGATCTAAAATAGTATGTTGATGGAATATTTTAGGCATAATAGGATTCCTATTTTATTCCTATGTAGGAAATCCTATTATGGCTAAAATATGATTTTCTCATCCTATATATATGAAGTGAGGGTGGAGGCACAAAGCAAGACACAAAGTGCAGATTCGGGATGCTCGTCAACTAGAAAATATAAAAGAAAGTCCGTACTTTGCTTTTAGGAATTCGCCATCCAGGACAGAAGGAAGAAGAAGATCTAATCGAGAAGTCGTCAACTTCGGTTAGGGAGATTGCTACGGGTTGGTAAGTGATCTCAATTGCAATCTTCTGTTTTTCTTCTTGAGAGTGGTGAGGGGATTGAACCTATTAGACAAAGGGTTCAATCGTGCTATCAATCTTGTAATTTTATCTAAGTTATTAAAGGTTGAAATTTGTCCAGGTAACGTACGTCACCGTCATATACTTGTTTTCATCTTGTGCTTGGTGTCCAGGTGTGTTGACAAACGCTTCTGTACGCGTCCAACAATATGCTCCTCGTCTGCTTGGCAACCGGTGGTTAGTCGAGATGATAGAACGGAGGATGATGATCACCCAATGGGGGAATCTGCTGGCCCCTTGGCGGGTGACATATCACTTGCTAATCAATCCGAGTTAGGGGGGGTCCTAGTTTGGGCAAACGTCAGGACACATGAGAGATACGACCGAGACATGAAGATCCTACTTCAGATGTGGTAGTAGTTGCTAGAAATAGTGGTCCTTCAGGGGAGAATATGTACCATGGTGATGACGACTAGAGGGAGTGAGTTGGTTCAGTTGGGTACACTAGCAAAGCACACGAAAGAAGAGCCATGGGAGTATCTATCAATCCTAGATCCCGTACACTGTAGTGTAATCGTAATAGTAATGTAATCAAATATTTTTTTTTTATTACATTACGCTTACGATTACATTACAGTGTACCAAACGAGACCCTAATGTCATTCCACTGGGTGATCGATGCGGCTCCAATAGTTAATCAACAAATTCTTCTGGCCAGTCTGGGTTTCTCACCATAGATAACCCAAATTGGCAACAGTTATTGAAGGGTGGATGCTCGGAAGTTAGCTAGTAAGGACTCCAACTCTATGGTCTTGTGTACACAACTTGGAGATATGTGACATGACGGAGAATTTGGATGGAATAGGAAGATGTGGTTTGGGCAAGTTCGGTTCCGGACTAAGAGCTAGCTATAGCTATGGATCTGTTTCAAACACAGCTAAAAGATTGTGGCAGCCTCAAGGGACTATGCCTGTCCTCTCTAGAGAGAACGGGTTCTTTCTATTCAAATCTCATCTGGAGGCTGTTGTTATAAGAGCGATACAAGGAGGACCGTGGACATTTAATGATTAGCACGAGACGGTGGGATTCAACGATGAGTTTTGAACAGAATCATCTGTCTAGAATTCTAGTTGGATATGGCAATTGTGTCTGTCATTAGCAATGTGGAATGCATGCATCGATGTTATGAAGTTAGCTAGTAGTATATAAATGAACGAGTAGGACGAATGGCTACATTAGTTCTAGTAGAATGGCAAATATATATATGTGACGTGTCCGTAGAAAATAGGGTTATTAGTAATAAGGGTCTCATATAATATTTGTTATTAGAATTTGAGTTTCTATTTTGTCTAATATTAGAATTTGAGTCTTTATAGGTCTCCAAATTGGTAACAGATTTGAATGTCAACAATGAATAGAAAATCTAAACTCTTGGACCCATTATGTAAATTCAAACACTAATATCAACCTTATTACTAAATAACCCTAGAAAATAAGTACTCTCAAGGGGGGGAGAGAGAATAAAAAGTTGGCGGATCCAAGAAGCACGCCGAGGAATCAGCTGAATCTCTCTTCTCTCTCTCTCTCTCTAAAAACACTTTCCTAAACACAATTAACAAAGCAGAAGATTAGCATGCACGTCTCCCTCACGTATCCCTACACATTTTTTTTCCGTTTCTTTGCAGCCATCTCTCTCTTTCTCTCTGATCGATCAAGCAAAACACGTCAAATATTCTTATAAATCTAATCAAAGAATAAACTAATCTACAGAAAGAATTGGTTAACTAAACCATCAATAAATTAATCAAGGACATGATGATGGGAACACTTTGCTCCTGTCCTAGTTTTCAGGCCCTCACTCAAATGCACGATATTATTATACTCCATGGATTCCTTAACAATGTATGTATTGTAAATAATATTTTAGTGAATAATAATACTCTATGCATGCGATATCCCCACTTTGGAATTGAATGATTCTGTAATAGAATGGATAGCAATATCTCCCATGCATGCACTCTACTAATGAGATGATGGGGACCTCTCACCACCCATATTGCCACATAAACCTCCACTTCCCCCTTGATGCCTCTATATGTCGGGAAGAGGACGAGAGGATGATGTGAGATTGCACGGAAGCATGACGATCATATTAGATCACTATAAGTTAATTTCTTGAGCTTTGAAAGGTCCACTTGGTCCTAGTTCTCCAGGCTACTGGTATTATAGCGGACATCCAGAGGGGTCGGCAAGGTTCGAACCCCCCAATTGTATATGTGCGTGAAATTTTGGTACTAATTAGAACGGACACACAGAGGGGCCGACAAGGTTGGAGGCCCCCCAATTGTATGTGTGTGTGAAATTTTGGTATTAATTAGAGAGAACACCTAGAGGGGCTGGTTGTGTGCGTGGAATTTTTTTAAATAAAGTTCCACTTGTAACCATATTCGTTACGTACTAATTACTCCTTAATGAAACAAATTAGTTGCGGTAGTTATATATATGGCTTCATGTTGATTAATCTAGGATTTCTTTGAGAACAAACTAAAGGTATTTGATGCTGACAAGGCTCGCTCATCTATGTTAGTTAACACACATGTTTTCGAAGATGACCAGTTATATATATTAAAATTTTAAAACCTTTCTTGTTGTATGAAGAGCTGGACACATACGTGGATGAACCTAGAATGTACATTGGGCTAGAGCCTAGTGAATGAAGAATCACATATGGAAGGCAATATGAACCATCATTTAATTGATTGAATGACCATTTTCACCTAGGATTTTATATTTGATATCATATTAATTAACCAATATATTATCAAAAGTTAGAGCTGTTAGTAAGGACCCAACAATATTAAACCATTAACAGTCTATTCCATGACAAGAAAAACGATATGAGTTTCTTTTGATAAATGAATTATGTTAACATGTACCATAAGAATACATGTTAGTACCCATGTTTTAAAAACCGGATCAGACTGGCCGGTTCACCCGGTTCACCTGTGACCCGGTTGTTTTTTCGGTCCGGTTCAGTATTGACCCGGTGTTTTTTAGAAATTAGTATTTTTGTAAAAAAATATAATATCCATAAAGGATTAATTTGGACTACTTAGATCTGTTGGGAAAGAAGCGCGGAAACCTTTCCCCAAACCGGAGAGTACCTGCGAGAGGACCGAGCAAACAACGCACGAACCCAAAAACAAGCACACAAAAACAACCACGCAGACACAGAGAATTTTTGACGTGGAAACCCTTGCAGGAAAAACCACGGGACGATCGGAGTCCAACCCTGAGAAGCCTCCACTAATGGAATAGAAGAAATACACCCTCTACAAACTCCTCCCGATCCAAATCGGATCCCCACAACACTCAGAGATAAGAACAATGATTACAAGGCTACGAAGAGCGAGAACGACGAGTAGAGATTACCCGAACACGATCTCCTTCGAACAGCGACCTTCAATCCTCCGTCTTCTTCTCCGAAGTTGTAATGGCACTCTTGCCTCCTTCTCTCTCAAAACTTGTGTTGTCCAATGCGATTATACGATGATGAATTAGGGTTGAGAAAACTCAATATATCTCCCTAATCCCGCAACCAACCTGGACCGTTGGATTAGATCCAATGATGAAAACTCATCCTGAAATCCGCTTCAGCCCCCCGACACACAGAGTTCGGCCAGAACTCTGTGTGGGGCAACCAGCACTGGATGGCCAAACCCTGGAACGGCCAGACCGAGTTCGGCCAGAACTCGGCCTGGGACCGAGTTCGGCCCGAACTCGGCAGACTTGGTCCAGAACCCCCTTTGGGGCAGCAGCAGCAGTAACAACTACTCCCGAGCTTCTCCGACATCGGACGGCGCTCGTCGCACTCCGGGATCTTCTCCACATAGGTTGGGAATCCCACCCTCCAACAAATCTCCCCCTTCACAACTATGGGGAGGACGTCGTCATCCCGACGACCTGCCTGCAGTACTCAAACTTCCCCCTTGGTAGAATCTTCGTGAACATATCAGCTCCGTTGTCATCTGTATGCACCTTCTCAAGCTCCGCGTCCTTCTTCTCAACCACATCCCGTATCCAATGATACCGGGTCTCGATGTGCTTGGACCGGCTATGAAACGTCTGATTCTTCACAAGGTGGATCGCACTCTGAATGTCGCAAAGCAAAGTATACTGCTCTTGCTTCAGTCCCATTTCCTGCAACAGCTTCTTCATCCACAACAGCTCCTTGCAAGCCTCCGTCGCCGCAATGTATTCCGCCTCCGTCGTCGACAAGGCAACACACTTCTGCAACCGCGACTGCCACGACACTGCTCCTCCCGCAAACATCATCACGTAGCCTGAAGTCGATCGCCTCGTGTCTACATCTCCAGCCATATCAGCGTCGGTATACCCAACCAGCTTCGGCTCGTCACCACCAAAGGAAAGTCTCCAACCAGCAGTGCCCTGAAGATATCGTAGAATCCACTTGACCGCACTCCAGTGTACCCTTCCAGGATTCGAAAGATACCTGCTAACCGTACCAACTGCATGAGCAATATCTGGCCTCGTACACACCATGACATACATAAGGCTTCCCACAGCTGAGGCATATGGAACCCGCTCCATATCTTCCTTTTCGTCCTCGGTAGATGGACACTGCTCCTCAGTGAACTTAAAGTGAGCCGCGAGGGGGGAACTTACTTTCTTCGACCCGTCCATCCCGAAACGCTGAAGTACCCGGTGAATGTACTTCTTTTGGGACAAGTGTAGCAGCTTGGACTCTCTCTCTCGGCTGATCTCCATCCCAAGAATAGTCTTCGCTGCGCCCAAATCCTTCATAGAGAAGGCCGCGCCCAGTTGGCGCTTCAACTCCGCTATCCTAGTGGCATTCCGACCCACTAATAGCATATCATCAACATAGAGCAATAAGATGATAAAATCATCATCGGCAAAGTACCTCACAAATGCACAATGGTCCGACGTCGTCCGTGCATAACCATGCTCCCCCATAAACGACTCGAACTTTCTGTACCACTGCCTCGGAGCCTGCTTCAGACCATACAAGCTCTTCCTCAACCGGCAGACCAAATGTGACTTGTCCTTCTCACAGAATCCCTCCGGCTGCTCCATGTACAACTCCTCCTCAATATCACCGTGGAGGAATGCCGTCTTCACGTCCATCTGCTCGACCTCCAAGTCGAAACTGGCTGCTAATGCTAGCACCACCCGAATAGACGAATGCTTGACGACAGGCGAAAAGATTTCATCATAATCCACGCCTTTCCGCTGACCGTAGCCCTTGACTACCAGCCTCGCTTTGTATCGAGGACGAGTAGCATCATCCGTCTGCTTCACTCTGAACACCCATCGATTCTTCAAAGCCTTCTTGTCCTTTGGCAACCGCACCAGATCATAAGTAGAATTTGTGTGCAAGGAACTCATCTCCTCCTGCATAGCCACCATCCACTCCTGCCTGTGTTCGTCTTCCATAGCCTCTGCGAAACTTTCGGGCTCTCCCCCGTCAGTCAATAGCACATACTCATCCGGCGAGTATCTCGTAGATGGTCGACGATCCCTGTTGCTCCTTCTCAGTGGAGCCACTGGTGCTGGCTGTATACCGACAGCCTCCTCCCCTTCAGGAACTGCCTCTCCGGCATGCTCATCCTCCTGAGGGACACCCTGACCACCATCAGCAGGCTGATGATCAAGGTTGGGAGCAACTCCATGTACCGGCTCCCCCATAACTGGATCCTCTGCGATGTCCTCTGGAAACTGCTCGAAGCGAAATGACTCTAACTCAGGCAATTCCTCAGCCTCAGAAGGCGTCTCGGAATCCTGAGTGTTGGTCATGGTCTGATCCTCGACGAACACCACGTCCCTGCTTCTGTAGAGCTTTCCTTCCACTGGGTCGTAGAGTCTATAGCCAAACTCATCCCGACCATAGCCGACAAAGACGCATCGCCTCGTCTTCGGCTCAAGTTTGGTCCTCTCGTCCTTCGGTACATGCACGAAGGCCTTACAACCAAACGCCCGCAGGTGACTGTATGACGGCTCCTTGCCGTACCATACTTTGTCAGGCACATCATCCTGCAAAGGAGCACTAGGAGACAAATTAATAATATAAGCAGCTGTGAGAAGAGCCTTACCCCAATAACTGCCCGGCAAGTTTGCTTCTGACAGCAAACACCGCACCCTCTCCATCAGTGTCCTGTTCATGCGCTCCGCTACACCATTGAGCTGAGGTGTCTTTGGCGGAGTCTTCTGGTGTCGTATCCCTTGCTCTCTGCAATACGCATCAAAGGGACCGATGTATTCGCCGCCATTGTCGGACCGAACACACAACAACTTCTTGCCCGTCTCCCTTTCAACGGAGGCCTGAAACTCCTTGAAAGTAGGCAGCACCTGATCCTTGGTCTTTAAGGCATAGACCCAAACCTTCCTGGAACAGTCATCAATAAAAGTCACAAAGTAAGAAGCACCATCAAGAGATTTTACCTTCATAGGACCGCAGACATCCGAGTGAATCAACTCGAGCAACACCGGCTTCCTCGAACTTGGGTGACTCTGGAAAGACACCCTATTTTGCTTCCCAGCCAAACAGTGCGTGCACTTCTCCAACTTTGTAGACTTGAGCCCCGGAATCACTTTCCTGTTCACCAAGTAGCTCATCCCCTTCTCGCTGATATGGCCGAGCCGCCTGTGCCACAACTCGGTAGACGCGTCACTGACTGCGTTCACCTCCTGTGCCCCCTCTGCGCTCCCCTCCATATAGTAGAGGCCGAACTTCTTGCTTCCTCTGGCAATCACCATCGAACCTCTGGAAAGCTTCCACTGACTATTCCCGAAGAGACTGAAGAATCCCTCGTCATCCAACCTTCCAACCGACACCAGGTTGAAACGGATATCAGGGACATGACGAACATCCTTGAGAACAAGAACCGCACCCGTCTTCGTTCTCAAATGCACATCTCCAACGGCAACCGCCTTCGACACATCTCCGTTGCCCATCTTCAACACGCCACAGTCGCCTGTCGTGTAAGTGACAAACAGTGCCCTATTGTGAGATACACGTGCTGAAGCCCCTGAGTTCACCAGCCAAGAATTGTCATCGCAGGCGAGGTTAGTAATGACCTCATCACCTACGACGATCACATCGCCTCCATGCACCGAGGCCGCCGCTGTAGTGTTCTCTTCTTGCTTCCCCTTTTCGCCCTTCTTCTCTCTCTTCCAAGCGAAACAATTCCGCTTGATATGGCCCTTCTTACCGCAATGATAACACTCTGAGTCCTCGTACCGACCCTTGGACTTCTCCCTGCTCTTGTCTCTGCCACCACCTGGACCCCTGCTTTTGCCCCTTCCGCGGCTCTCTGAAACAAGTGCCTCTGAGTGGTGGGATGTGGATGAAGTGCCCTGAGAACGTCTCCGCATCTCTTCATTCAACACCCCGCTCTTGGCAAACTCCAGACTGACCACGCCCTCTGGAGCAGAAGCGATAATAGATACTCGTACGGTCTCCCACGAGTCTGGCAAGGTACACAGCAGCCACAGTCCCTGAACTTCGTCGTCGAACTTGACTCCCATAGAAGATAGCTGGTCAACCACGCCCTGGAAATCACTCAAGTGATCCGTAATAGACGCCCCATCCTTGTACCGCAGACCCATCATCGTTCGGATCAGGAACAACTTGTTTACCCCGGTCTTCTTCGCATACAAGGATTCCAGCTTATCCCACAACGTCTTCGCGTGCTCAATATTGGCAACGTGGTTGTACACGTTCTCATCAACAAACTGCCGTATGTACCCACACACCTGTATGTGCTCGAACTTCCAGTCCTCCTCGAATTTATCACTGGGCCTCTCGGTTGCAAACACAGGTAGATGCAGCTTCTTGACAAATAGCAAATCCTTCATCTTGCTCCGCCAATAATGATAGTTTGTGCCATTAAAGTTCACCATGCGCACCGGCTTCGCGTCCATCTCTCCTCTCTGGTTCCTCTGTCAACTCCTGACACCCTTTGAACCCAAAGCTCTGATACCACTCTGTTGGGAAAGAAGCGCGGAAACCTTTCCCCAAACCGGAGAGTACCTGCGAGAGGACCGAGCAAACAACGCACGAACCCAAAAACAAGCACACAAAAACAACCACGCAGACACAGAGAATTTTTGACGTGGAAACCCTTGCAGGAAAAACCACGGGACGATCGGAGTCCAACCCTGAGAAGCCTCCACTAATGGAATAGAAGAAATACACCCTCTACAAACTCCTCCCGATCCAAATCGGATCCCCACAACACTCAGAGATAAGAACAATGATTACAAGGCTACGAAGAGCGAGAACGACGAGTAGAGATTACCCGAACACGATCTCCTTCGAACAGCGACCTTCAATCCTCCGTCTTCTTCTCCGAAGTTGTAATGGCACTCTTGCCTCCTTCTCTCTCAAAACTTGTGTTGTCCAATGCGATTATACGATGATGAATTAGGGTTGAGAAAACTCAATATATCTCCCTAATCCCGCAACCAATCTGGACCGTTGGATTAGATCCAATGATGAAAACTCATCCTGAAATCCGCTTCAGCCCCCCGACACACAGAGTTCGGCCAGAACTCTGTGTGGGGCAACCAGCACTGGATGGCCAAACCCTGGAACGGCCAGACCGAGTTCGGCCAGAACTCGGCCTGGGACCGAGTTCGGCCCGAACTCGGCAGACTTGGTCCAGAACCCCCTTTGGGGCAGCAGCAGCAGTAACAACTACTCCCGAGCTTCTCCGACATCGGACGGCGCTCGTCGCACTCCGGGATCTTCTCCACATAGGTTGGGAACCCCACCCACTCCAACAAGATTAACCCAGTGGTTGAACCAGTGGTTGAACCAACTGGCCAATTTGATCCGACCCAGTGCCTTGGTCGGGTCAAGCACCGGTCCGGTTTTTAAAACATTGGTTAGTACATTGATAAATGTGTATTTAAAATTGGTAAGTGATATTTACTATTAATATTGGTAAATGGCAATAGAAAAATGTACCAAACAACATAGACAATAATGAAGATAAAAATAATTAAAAATGTACCAAACAACATAGACAATAATGAAGATAAAAATAATTGTGGAGCATTAAATTTTTTTAACATATGCCATGAAGGCACATGTTAGAAAGACCCGTAGGTAAAACAAGACGACAAATTTGATGTAGCATTCAAGCTCATATTGTTGTTAGACCATGTGGGCTTTAGTGCTATGATATGTCGAGGTCTCAATAAAAGAAGAAAAATAATGATTAGTTGAAGGTTGTTACAATGGATAATAGTCAACACATTCCATATCATTTGTTTTAGTAAATATAGTTTCTTATCTAAAAAAATAATTATATCTCTACTAATATAAGGGACTTCAAAATGGTTCAAGATTGAGCCGTCTAAGAGCATCCACAGTGACAACACTTCAAATTACTTCAAACCATACTCCAAAATTAATTTTGAAATATTTTCTTCATGTTGGTACACAATGGTATACTCCAAATAAACACTCCAAATTGACAAGGGGCAACATCCTATCTTTTTCCTCCTTATTTTTTCTTTATAATTGACAAGTGGCAACACTCCAACAAAAAGAATGAAAGAGAAAAGTAAATATGGTGGACCCCAAGTAACTATAGCTCCACTAGTGGACTCTCCAAATTTGGAGAGTCCTTTGGCTTTCTACTCTTTTTCAAGTGTGGATAAGAGTCCATTGTATCTCTCAAGTGCTACAAAATTTGGCTAAAGGCCAAATATAGCACTTGAAAAGAGTCCCACTGTGGATGCTCTAAGCCATGTGTATTTCATCAACCATTTTCGTTTTAAAAGAAAAAAAAGAGTCCCATAACCATAGTTATTTTCTCATGTAGTTTCAACTAAAATTAAAACCTAAAATTCTCCTAACTGTTTGAATATGTATACATACTAAAATATTTTAAAATTTAAATTATATTTAGGCCAACTAAACGATATTATCTAACTAAACACATATCAAAAAGTTTAAAAATATATTTACTATAAATCATAACTAAAATATATTCAAATTATATTTAAAATATTCTAAAAATTCTTATATTTCAATCAAAATGTAGATTTTTTTAATGCACGTGAAAGTGACTAGTATGAATAATAACGCCATTTACATTTTACACATTCACTATCTAAAACCGACACACTATCTAAAATCGTGTCATCTCCTCTCCACCTTCTCTCTCTCTCTCTCTCTCACTTTCTTTAATTATATGTTCTATTATTAATAAAATAAATATTTGAGGATCTTCTCCTCAAACACTCACCATCCTCACCAGTACAGGCTCCTCTGCACCGAATGACCCCCGACAGCCCCGACCAACAACAGGACGCCCCATCTCACGCAAACCATTAACCCTTTTGCACAATACCCCGTGTCCATAGTAGAGCCATCAGTAGTAGTGATGTTTTCTGCATCTAGGTTCAAGAAATCGAGAGATCGGGAGGATTTGTTTAGGTTTTATGTAAAAATTTGAGGTTTTGGTTGGCACAAATATAGCCAATGACCCCTAGCCTAGTGGTAGTGGTTGAGGCATGCAACCCAAGTGGTCAGGAGATCGATTCCCGGCGGGAGCATTCGATCAAAACGACCATTTTCAATATATATATACATGATGGTTCCACTAACAAGAACTCAATTTCAGTATTAACATAATAATTAGTACTAATCATTCACTAATTCTCGTTAGTTGCTTCTTACAGACATATGGAACCCATTATTTTTTGTTCAGAAATGGGAAGACCTTTTGCATTTATTAAAGAGTGCATGCCATAAGGAGAAGATGTTGAATTGTTGGCACATAGTTGACATTGGGGGTGGGAAGAAGATGTGCTTGACATGAATATATGCAGTGCAGAAAGAATGTGTTTGGTGCATATGCGTTATAATAAATGCATGCTAACAGTTCATAAAGATTCGATCATAGTAGCAATATTGAATGTACCTAGTTCTAGATATATATAGGTTAGCGTATATGAAGCAAAATACTGATAGCTGTGAAGAATATTCCCTTGTACTATAACATGCATGTCATGTCATATAATATACTTTGATCTTATATATATTTTTAGGTTACTCTCTTAATTAGATGGCTTAATCACTAATCAGTACAATATAGGTTTTTTGGAATCTGAGGTTGCTTCTTCAAAGTTTCCATCACTGAGAAAGCCAGGTGTACACTGCATTATTCTCATGTCTATAGAGCTCGACACGACTAATAAGCAAATCAAGAAAGAAGGAAAGAATGTGTATGATTGATTCAAGTAGACTTTTCATATTAAGAAAGCAAATTATATAAATTACGTTGACCTGAATATGTGATTCGTATAAATATCTAATTTAGAATCACGGCCATGGCGTTGGGCTGTCCTATCCAGAGCTAGTTTTGGTTGCCCTTGACCCTTATTGTGGGCCGAAACTGGAAGGTCACCCGTGACCCCGACCTCTTGTGGGGTCTTTGCTAAGCCTGGAGGTTGTCCAAACCCGAAGTCTTGTGTAGCTTACCCCTGGACTTGTATGTTTTAAAGAATCTTTATATTGTTTCCATCTAATATATCCTAGGCTCCTAGCGTCTAATTAACTTGTTTTGTTGATAATTGTAGGAAGCAGCAATTAGACCAAAATATGCAGGTAGTATAACCAAATATTGGTATTAATTTGACACTAATGTGCATAATTTGGAATTGATAGGTCGCACAACTCAACAAAAGAGCTCTATCTTTAATTTATAAGTCGGGTTTCATTTGAAATAAAATAAAGTAAATTGTTTATTCATAGAAAAGTATCGTCCCCCAACTCAACAGTTGAGCTCTTTCACTAGTTAACCCCATCAGCAAGAACCATTAAACCCCAAGTCTTAGAATGACCAAATGCATCTTTCTTCAAAGATGCTAAATGTGAATATATTATATTCACTACGTCTTCATTATAACAACATTAATATATAATTTATAATTGCTAATGATGTACTAAAACAAATTTCCTGACAATATTTTGATGATTACAGCATAATCTTCAACTATTAATTATTTACTTATTGCTGAAACTATTGTAAGATGCATTAATTGTAATATAGTGCACTTACAAAATCGACCATATGTGCAGACACAAATAATTGTACACTGCTTTGGATAATAAGCTAGCATCAGCTTGCATAGTTTTTGAGTTGTGGAACTTTCATGCACAAGTTCTAGTTCTAGTTCTATGTACAATATATGTTGCGTTGGATATATATGCTATCAGAATATTGGAAGGAGTGAAGAACTGAGTATGCTAAATGCAAATTGAATACAAAAAAATTGGATTCACTCGACTGCTGTCAAAAGCTGCTTATGCTGTAGGTTCTTGAAAAGCAGCAACAATACCAAACCAAACCTCAAACACATAGAAAGTTTCTACAAGTATATAAATTCTTTTACTTTCACTAAGACTATGTTTGGTCGAAAATGTGCAAAAGAAAAAAAAAATATTCATGTAAAATGAGAAGCCATTTGCTTGGATTCGTTTTGCTTTATTTTTCCCGACTTTCTTAGCAATCAAAGATTACTAAGTTAAAAGAAAAGCAATATAAATTTTACCTTTTGCAAAGAATAAAGTTTACCTCTTTGCAAAATATAATATAATGCTTGTATATAGTAAAATAAAAAAGGATTGCATCCTTTGACAACATATTTTTCCATCGGAGACAATTTTGGCTTAAAGAAACGTAAACATAAATGGAAGAACCCAAGAAAGATGGATGGTTCAAAGATGCAAAGAAAAAAAAAGTTGAAAGAACAATACACAATTAAAAATACAACAAAATAAATATTAAGTAAACTAATAATTTGCTTGTCTAACTTAAGTTAATGAGAATTGAGAAAATGTTGAATGAAAGGTATCCTTCCACACACAAGTGTTACCTTCGTGAAATATAGGGGAAATAATACACAATAAAGTTTAAGAAACTCGATGATTTTTTTTTCTTTTCTGATTTGGGCTTCAAATATAGATTTGAACATTGAAAAATCTTGGAGAGCAGTTTAATATCATGTTATAATGTGATTAAGAACTAGAGGTTGCAATGTAGCTGGTCTTTTATAGGTTATACCCGAAAGAATCATAATAAACTAAATTTACACCCATTCTTTTACATACTCACAATGCTAACCTAATAGCAATATCTACATGCTTCCTTGATTTTTTTTCCTTCCTTAGATATGTTTTGTATGGAGAAAATGTAAATCACCAATACAACTAAAAGGTTCTCTCAAATCCAATTATATATAATTTTCCAAGCACCTTTCTGCTTGTATACATAAACAATAAGAACTTCTATGTATATTTATTTCTGAAATATGTGTATTTTACAAGAAAAAAAGATCAAACAACTGCTTATATATATAAGAGAAAACGATCAAACAACTTCTTAGAGATACGGCCTCCTATAAATTGTTCTGGAGATTTCTCATTGGCAAGTCATTATGGGCTGAATGGATCATAGGCATGTAATTCTCTAAGGGTGATTTATGGTCAGCTAGGACCAATAACAACTACTTGGTGACGGTGAAATTATTCTTGGCTTTGAGAAGCTCGCTAAAACTAGACTATCTAGGATTATATGCTCTGGGAACCAGACTAGCATGTGGCATGATCCTTGGTTCAATCACAACAGTCTGATTGAAAGGGAGGGATGACATGTATGAGATAAGGGGATACACTGAGATGGTCAACTGCCTTATCTAGAAGGGGGAGTGGAACTTTAAGGATTGATAGAGGCGGCTCATGCGGTGGACATTGATTGGATTGACACAGAGGATTACTGGGTATGGGAGGACATGATTTTTTTTTTTTTTATAGCCTTAACACGACCTTAAACCAAATCAGGAACATAATTGAGGAGTATATATATATATATATATATATATATATATATATATATATATATACTCCTATCTTGGATTGTATCTCACCTTACAGTTTATAGTGAGATTTAATACGCGCGAGGAAGATAAACTAAATGATAGATAATGAAGAAAAATAGTTATGAAGACAAAGAAAATCCATAACTATAATATAAAATTATCCTAGCATATCCAACCTCCTAATTAGACTTCCATGTCCAAATCTAATATGTATCCTTGGATTAATTAATCCCATTATATAACAAAAATCAACAACATATATATTCATCCTATTTTTTAGAGTAACTAAGATATTGACAACATAAAGGGTAACTAATATAGTGGATGGCTATCATAGATTTCAGTACAAGTAGACCATGTTTAGATCAGCTTTCACACACAAACAATATTAGGGAGCCATTTTGACCAAGTTAATTTGTACTTCATGTGATAATGAGACCTCTAAAAACAAAATATGAGGGTTTTCATGAAAATAGTGTGAATATATTGTGAGTGATTATTTTCTCACTACAAAAATTACTTTCTTGTCGAACTCGAATGACTCTTGTGGTTGCCGAAAAGAGGCATAAGATCCTACCTGGAAAAAAGAAGATCAGTAGATCGAGCTATGAAAACGTATTATTCTTTCCATTTTAAATGGTGGGAGCTGAAGGCAGTGGACCCAAAAGACATACGATGCATCGTGCAAGAAGACCCGTGTGTAACGCCGGACATCTAAAAAAAAAGTTACTTTCTTAGATATTTGTGCACCTTAGCATATGGTAATGATTATATTGCTTCAGAAGGTCCCCCACTATATAACCGTCTAGCTAGCTTCAAATACTAATCAAGATTCTACTCAAAAGACCAAAAACATTGTACTAATTATTAAAACTCTGAAAACATACATGATCACAAATGTAAGGAGCTAATATGCATAACTAGCCTAGCTACCATACTATGCACAACAATATAAGGCTCATTTGCCTAAGGATTCCAAGACTTGCTATCAACCAACCAATTAAGGCATACAAAGCCTCTACAGAAAAAGGTCACATTTAATGATTGGTCATGAACTGCCCTATAGTTTCAATTGGCACCCCAAAGTAAAAGAAACACTGAAAGCTAAGCAAAACGAAACATTGCACCTAATCAATATATAAACCCATCAACCAAAAATTAACAGGCAGCTCATAATTAATTAGTGAAGTAACTAACCATGATGATTATGGTGAGGAACAATGTAGCACTCAGACACACACCTCCCACCTAAATATGTTGATGCTAAGCTACAAATGTTAGAAAGAACCATTCTAACAACTTAACTGCAAGTTCCTTTTACCTAGAATTGCTAGAAATGTACTCCTAAATATAGATATCATCATCATCATGAAGAAGAAGAAGAAGAAGAAGAAGAAGAAGAAGTGAAATGAACATTTAAATGAATAGTAGTACCTCTAGTTCATCTTCTAGTCCCAGCTTGTTCACCAAGTACTTCATCACCAACCTAACTGTCATTCTCCCATCCCTACTAGCAAAAATTAAAAAAATTAAAAAAAAAAAAAGAATCAAAGAAAAGAAGAGAAAGAAGCTAAGTATATACTTGATCCTCAAGTAGCTCTTGGCTATCTGTGGCAAGAAGGGTTCTCTCACTCTGCATTCATTCATATACACAAGTTTAGAACACGAGAGAGAGAGAGAGAGAGAGAGGAGAGAGAGAGAGAGAGAGAGAGAAAGAGAGTATAAGTAAAGTCGTGCACTCTAGCTATATATATGTATTAAACCAATAATCAAGAAGAAGGAAGAAGAAACTTACTGGTTCTTGGATGCTTGAAGGAGGAACCAGACCCCGGCCTGCCGCCTAGTCGGCGGGCTGATCACTCTCAACTCCGCCGTCGCTGAACTAGTACTCCCCACATAGTGTTGGGAATTTGTACTAAAATATTGGGTGGCTTGCGATGGCGGACGAGGAAAGCTACTACTACTGCTTCCACCCATCATCAAATTACTGCTACTCCAGTATCCCCACTGCCCATATCGCGGAGTAAAGACCGTCGGCACGGGCATCGGTTGCGGAGCAGCGGTTATCGTCGTCGGCCTGCTGGAGAACTGCAGGCCGAGCTCCAGCGAGCGAGGGGACTGCGTTGTGGTTCTGGCGGGGGAGGAGCCGATGCCGAGCTGGAGCCAGCTGTCGTCGGCTAGGACGGCTCCTTTGGAGTTCCTGCTGCTGCCGCTGGTGGTGGTGGTTCCTGGTTCTCGTTCTAGTTGTTGCTGTCGTCTTTGCGCTTCTTCTTCTTCTTCCTCGGCCATGGGATGGTAGGAGGAGATCAGGAGAGGGGTGCTTTTCTCTTCTTGGAGGAGGAAGTCAGCGTAGCCACCACCGCCATAGCTGTCGTAGTGGCGCCGGAGGAGGTTTCTTGCCGGCACCATTTTCTCATCTTCTCAGCTCATGGGTGTGGAGAGGAAGAGGAGGCCGAGAGGAGAGAGGAGAAACTGGAAGAAGAAGAAGAAGAAGAAGAAGAGAGAAGAAAGAGAGCTTTAGAAGAGGAAGAAGAGAAGGGAGAAGGCTTTTAGATCTCACTTTCCATTAATTCCTCTGCTTTGGAAGCTTGTGGAGATCAAAGTAGTTTGAATCCGCAGAGAGAGAGAGAGAGAGAGAGAGAGAGAGAGAGAAGAGCCCCAAAAGAGAAAGGAGGTAGATGGTGGGGAGTCAGTCATACATAATAATAACTCCTTATATATATTATACTTTTTGGAGGGATGACAATACTTATTCTATATAATGTTTTTGGTACATGGGGGGAAGTATATGAATAGGTGTATTGGCATGTAAATTGGTGTTGCTTGCATGCAAATGTACAATAATATCAATAATACATATAGAATTTTGATTTCAGAAATTTTCATATAGGGTAGAAATGTTTAGCTTAATTATAAAAAAGATGAAAAGTTTAGGAGAATTGCGGATGGGGTAACGGAGCGCCACCGCTCATGGCGCGCGGTGCGACACGCCATCGCTCATGGCGCGCGACATGGCGCACAGATGGGGTGCGCCACCAGCCATGGCGTGCAGGTGGGACGCCCCACCAGCCGTGGCGTGTGCGGTGGTCCCTCCCGGGTTGAACGAATGCCACATGAGCGAGTCGTATCCGAGCCCGAAGACGAGAAAGTTACACGGGGAGCGGACGCGGAGGACGTCGTAGGAGATCCGGATCTCGGACCGGGACTGCCGCGGGGTGATGGAGGAGGTGGCGTAGTGGAGGACCGCGGAGGTGAGGAGGTCGGCGGAGGAGGCAAAGACCGGAGGGGAGGGGGGGGACGGAGCACAGGAGGCTGCAGTCGGTTCCGAAGCGGAGGAAGGAGGAGATCAGGAGGAGGCTTTAATGGAGGGGAGTGATCTCGAAAAGGGGTTGGAGATGGAGAGAGAGGGGTGGTGTAGCTTTAATGGAGATGGAGAGAGAGCGGTCGGTTCCGAAGCGGAAGGCACTACTAAAATACAGCAATTTGGCGATGGCCTAGTAGCGACGGATCTTATCCGTCGCTAATAGCGACGGACTAGCGACTACCTTGTGACGGTACCGTCAGAAAGCAATGGATAATTTTTATTTTTTGTGTCAAAATCAGTCGCACTTCCGTCGCTAATTTGACGAAAATTTAGCGACGGATTGATCTTGTCGCTAATATGTCGACATTTTGGTGGCAAAATCTGAAAAAATGGCGCGATAAATTAGCGTCTAACTAGCGACGGACGTTCCGTCGGTAATCTAGTGGATATTTAGCGACTACCTAGCGACGGATATATCCGTCGGTAGTCCGTCGCTAAAATACTGTACCCTAACTTAAATTGAACCGACGGGGAAATTTTCATTCCCCCCCAAACATACTCTCTCTCTCTCACCCTCTCTCTCTCCGGCGATCT
>JANAVB010017942.1:0-43926 GCA_029216955.1 Iris pallida
TCAATGTATCGCTGATGAGTTCCAGCAGTGATTCCTCGTCTGTTAGGCTTTTACTGACGAAGATTGGCTTTGGAGAGGATTCGGTGCCGAGGTTGACCTGCATAACTTCATCCTCTGTAGGAGGTTCTCTTAGCTCGAACCGCTTTTCCCATTGTGCGTCTAACTGTTGGGCCCACGGCTCAAGCTCGAGGATTTCAGGAATGTCCTCGTCTTCTTCGTAAGCGTCGACAAATGCCATGTTGACTGATAGGACTTGTCTGAATATGTCCCCAATGCTTGTGTGAGTCGAAAGTTGGTGACCCGGTTGAGTGTAACTGCCAATCACATTCTTCATCTGAACTCTCTGGAGTCGTTGTGGGAGTTACATACCCTAGTCCACATCGAGTTTTGCTATAGTAGTCCCGTGGTTTACCAGACGGTACTGGGGTTCAAAGGTAGTCGCCGTCCGGTACCGTAATTCAAACCTGGTGTAGTTTCTAGATCATATCCTTGTTTCTGCATGAGGTATTTGGGCTGGGGACTATAAAGGTATAGAGGCAATCTCCCGGTATCTGATCCAAGATCGACTTCTTTTATGGTGAAGGGGTACGGATCGTCTTTCCGTCCGAAGATAATAGGGTGGTCCCCTCCCTCGACTATTCGGTAAGCGTCTTCTGCCGGAGTAAGCTGGATTGTGGTATATACATTTGTCACTTGTGTGTGTAGGTGAGTGCCTATACCGTGGTCCATAGCATACATTGTACATAGCTTGTTGAGCTCGATGTAATTCAAAGATAGCCCTTTATTGATAAAATAAGGTATCTTCTCGAGAGGGATTACATCATCCGCTGGAAGGGGTATCGGAGTGGGCAGCCACATACTTGGCTAATTCTGGTTCTTCTTCGGCCACCCCCTGTATAAATGAAGACTGAGAGAGCGACCTAGTCAGCTTGATCTTCAGAGGCTCGACCAGCGGAGCAGGTCGTGGAGTTGTTGGTAGACTAGCAACCCCCAGCTTGGTATCTGACGTGGGGCGAGGAGTGGCTGGTTCGCTGGAAGTGTCAGACCTCGCGTCGGGGTGACGGCCCTTTTTAGGAAGACGTATCGTGAGCGGTCTGTCGGAGGGATTGAGTTTCTCCGCTTGGAGCTGACCGACTCTCGGTAGTCTGATGGTAAAAGGCCCTGGTGTGGGTCTCGGCACTTGGCCAGACCTCGGCAGCCGGATTCTCATCTGCTCTTCTTGCGCCGATAGACTGATTGCGTCCTTACGCAGAGTAGCCGTAAGGGGTGCAGAACTGCCCGGTTTGCGAGCCTGGAGGTGGATCGTCAGGGGTTCTTCTGATCTTGTGGTTGTCTTGGTGTGAGCTTGCACCTCCTCCTCGATCAGATGCTTCTTTGATTTTTTGTACAGACAGGAGTCTGAGTAATAAGATTCGACCCCCTTGAAGGGATCGATATCAGCAAACTCTGTCCTCACGAAGCCGTGCTTATCGACATATTTGAAGCACTGGTGTAGCGTGGAAGGCATGATCATGTAATCGTGTATCCAAGGCCGCCCCAGAAGGATATTGTAAGAAGTGTCGGCATCTATGACGTAGCAGGTGACTTCTGATTGGAGATCGCCAATCTGACATTTTAAGCGAATCTTCCCTATTGTGTAGCTCCTGCCCGAATTGAAACCGCTAATGGCGGTGCTTGTAGGCGTCAGGCGATGCATTGGAATGCGAAGATGATGTAGCAGACCCTTCGAACTGATGCTTATGGAGGACCCAGGATCAATGTACATTCGGTCCACCTTTACGTCGCCAATGTATCCAGTGTAGTATAGCGGGCGATCATGCAGGTTAGTTTTGATGAGCATATCTTGCAGAGAGAAGACGATATTGGGCATTGCTCCCGTACACGCACTATCTTGGAGCTCTGCAGGTTGGTTATCTCCTGTGAGGTTGACCTGAGCCAAGTATGCGTCGGCATTTTGGAGCGCCTCACTTAAAGCCGTGCGGACATCCTTTGAGAGCCTGAGGAGTTCATATAAAGACAATTTGGCCGGGGTATTAGCTAATTGTGCTAAGATGTCGAAGTTGTAGGGCCTCTCCAGCCCCTGAGGTGTCTCCTTCCGGAGGGACTTGTCGAAGCGAGTCTCCTTCGGCCTAGGCTTGTCGGTCATCGAAGGCTGAACCGGTCCCGGAGCATCATTGGTAGTGGGCGGATGATCATCAGTCGCATTTTCGGTCACCGGTTGGGCTTGTGTTCCAGATCGAGTAGTGACGGCCGAGACTTCCTCTTCTTCCGCCGAGGCAGTGCGGCAGGATCTGACTTTTTTACTTTTCCTTTTAGATGGTGGAGAGGGCTGAGTTACCTCGTGGACTAGGTCCGGATGGACCCACATGATTTCCCCTCGTGATGTGGTGAGGGGTACTAGACCAGCGGCTTGATCACGAGCAGGCGGCAGATTAGCAATCTCCATTGTTGCCAGAGGGATGGGTATAACCCCGTCCTGAGTCTCTGTTGGAGGGAAGCTGCCGAATTATACGGACACCATGTTGGCTGCCACGGTTACCTCTTCGAAATCGATGGCCAGGGCGTTCGAATCGATGAGGTTTTGGATATACCGTTTCAGTTGGTAGCAGTCGTGTGTAGCATGGTGGACGTAGCGATGGTAATGGCAGAACTTTGGGTTCTCCAGATCAGCCGGCCGAGGCTCCCGTCTTGGTGGAGGAAGCTGAATCCTATCTCCTTGTATAAGCATGTCCAGGATAGGCTTGACGTGACCGTCTTCAAAGGAATAAGTGATTTGAGGCCATTGTTTGTCTGCCGGCTGTGGCTCGGGCTTCTGGGCTGTATCGGTCACCAAAGCCTGCTTGCCTTTGTTGTCCCGGTTGTTGGAGGGGCTACCCCCATTGTCGTTGCTGGTGTTGGGACGCTTGCTCTTGTTCTCTCCCTCCGAGATATGTAACCCTAGTTGGCGAGCCTTCTTCAATCGTTCTTCAGCACTTGTAGCACTGATGATAAAAGCCTTCCAATCCTTGAACTGACTTTCGCCCATCCAGAGACTAATTGTTGGAAGTAGTCTCTTTTGGCAAATTTCAATCAAAGAAGAGTCCGGGTTGCCAGATGGTAACTTCATTGCAGTTTGACGAAACCGCTCAATATAATTTCTCGTCAGTTCTTTCTCTCCTTGAACGACGTCCATGAGGGTAGACATCATGACGTCCTGCCCTACCTCATAGAACCTCTCCAAGAACAAGCGCTTGAAGCCAGCGAAGGAGTGGATGCAATTATCTGGCAGGTTGCGGTACCAATCGAAGGCGACTCCTTCCAGTGCCCCAATGAATAACCGTGTGAGGATGGCGTCATCATGGGACAGATGGTCGGTAGTGACCTCAAAGTAAGTGATGTACCGGCTTGCTGAAGTCTTACCATCATATGGATTGATATTGAATGGCTTATATCTTGGGGGAAAGGGCACATCCCTCCATTTAGCAGGGTATGGTTGCCGTATTCTGAGGTCTTGAGAATTTTCTCGGGCGTGGAACATCGCTCGAAGCTCCTGAACCTCTCTCCTTACTTCTCGGGCCTCATCTGTCGCGGTAGGGGCCGTTATCTCGGGAGCATTATTGCCCGGGTTTGGTGCCGCTGAATTTGAATCTATGTTGTTCGCAGGACCCGTGCTTGTCTGACCAGGTGTCACTCCCTGCAGAGTAGGAAGCGCTGCTTTGATCTCGTCTACAGACTTGACCAAGGCGTGCAGTATGGCCTCTAAAGTGTCAATACGTTGGCGATCGCCGGAACCACCTTGGCTGTTGTCCGTCATGAATACCGTCCTCACGTGAGGAGTGACAGAAGGAGAGGTGGCGGACATGCCCTCCGAGTCATACTCATGCATCGAGAAATCGTCAGGATATGTGAGGATGTTCTCTTCAGGTTCGGACTCGGAAGGAACAGTACCCCCAGCTTCAGAGCTTGCTTCGTTTAGGACGTCCTCGGGGACGTCGGTATCTGTTGTATCCGTCGGAGGATTTGCTTCCTCCAGTCTGTCTTCTTGGAATGTCGGGTTATCGTGGAGGTTTGGAGGAGTGCTACCCCCAGTTCCGACGACCCCCAATGACGTAGACGGCGAACTTCCTACTGCAACAGTTTTCGTCTTTGAACGGGTGTGTTGGAAACTCCAGTAGAGGATAATTCTTTAGACGACGGCTTCTTAGCTGCAATAGTTGACACCTTTGGGCTGGAGATGCTTGTCTTCTTTTCTCTCCCCTCAACGGGGACTTTCCGCGCGGAATTGCAGGAGGCAACGGGAGGTGCCTCGTCTTTCGAGCTCGGATATTGTAATCTTTGGAAGACGGATGGCCGGTCTTCCGTTACTGCCGTGTTGTTGCAACAGCAGTTGACGATAATCTGGGTGCAGTGACGTCCCTGTGAGGACTCTCTGCACGCTGAGGCTCCTTCTCTTTCCTTGCGTTTGTGGAGGATAGATTCACGCAGGTCAGAGGAACCACTTTGTCCATTTGCCGCCGGGGGCTGGACTCGAGTGGTTTTATACAACTTCCTGTCAGAGGCCCGCGTGATACTCAGCGGGACGCCCCGATAGTCAGAGGTTGGGGCAGCTGTCTGGACTTGATGAGCCCGCGCTGCCCTAGACTTTTTCTTTTTAGCACTTGTGGGTGCGTAATAGGAAGAGTCCACATTAGGTATCACAGAGTCTGGATTTTCATCCAGAAAGTGATCAGAGTTAGGACCGCATGAGAGTCGGTCGAAAACTGATCGAGAGAAGTGTGGTAGAGACGCTATGCGGCTAGCGTTGGGTGCCGTGCAGGCTATCTGCATGCGACTGTCTTCTGTTGTGGGACGAGTTCTTATGCGGTTAGGAGTCACGGCCGTGCAGGCTGTCCGCATACGGTTGGCATCTGTGGCCGCATGGGTTTTCTGCAAGCGGTTGACTTTACTAGCCGCATGAATCTCATCCATGCGGTTGGGAACTGTAGCTGCATAAGTTATGCGGCTGACAGAAGTGGCCGCATGAGTTTTCTTCATGTGGTTGACGGTCGTGGCCGCATGGATTTTCTTTCTGCGGCTAATACCCCTCTGCGGTTCAGGTTGAGCAGAGACCCTCTTTGCCCCTGCAAGTCCAGCATCATAGTGTTTTCTTCTGCCAGACTTGGGGACAGCAGAGGTGTCTGCGATCTGAAGTGGGGCCGCAGGAGAGTCTTTCTCGCCGTCTTGAGCGACCGAGGGTATCCCATCGAGGGCTTGGGGAGGAGCAAATGACTTTGGCCTCCACTCTTTGCGAGCCTTCGTGGAGCGGGTGCGTTTCTGGACTGGGCCAGCGCTGCCTTCAGAGAGCATCTCTTCGAACGCCTGTTGGTCGAAGCGGACGACCATCTTCTGTTGTGTGGAGCCAAGTTTGGCTGCATCCGATTGCGTCACCAACTCCTCAGCCGTGGAGAAGTTAGTCCCCAGCAGAGTCGCCATCGTGTTTGCCATTGATTGTAAAAGAACAGAACAATTATCGGGGGACTGAACTTAGACTCACAATACAAACTCGCTCGTACAAAGAAAGCCTAGGGACGAAAACCTAGGTGCAGCAGACTAAGTACGATTGTTTATTTTTGATTCTGGGGGGTGACGATAGAGGCTCGGGAAAGCGACGGCCGCTCTGCCTTACTCCTTGGACGATCGGTATGCAGCCTTGGCTCGGGGAAGATCTGCTCGGCGTTGACGAAGAAAGGCACTCCTTACTCTCCTCGGGTTGCTCTCCTGACTTCTCTCTCTGTGATTATCAAGAAAAGGGGGAGCTCTCTCTGTGTAGATCTCTCTCTTCTTATTTTTTTATTCTTTTGTTGCCGACCTTTTTTACATGGGAATGATGCTGGCTATTTATAAGAGTGGGGTAGGATCATTAGGGTTTGCTGATGATTATCTATTTGGAATGTCGGCGCTCCTTCATTCTATCTGGGCCCTTGATCCTGATCATAATGAATCTCGACCACTAATGCGGATAGCACCAAATCTTATGAGCAGTTAATGCTGACTGCTTTAAATCTTCGTGATTGATTATGCCAATATTTGATTGCTCGCCACGTGTCCTATTGGCTTGATGATGAATGATATGCCCTGATCTCGGCAATTATGATGATGATGTCGAATATTCTCGTTGGGATTCTGTTGCATCTTCAGTGCCACGTTTTTTAATTGAAGATCCTGCCAGGGCCGCATAGGGTGACCAACACTTGAACCGCAGGGGGATACTCCTCGTGAGCCGCATGAGTCAATGCCTCATCGAGCCGCAGGGGACGAACTTTCCATGAGCCGCATATGCATAATCTTTGCGAGCCGCAGGGGACGATCTCTCCATGAGCCGCATATGCATAGTTTCTGTGGGCCGCATGAATTAGCGTGGTGTTGAGCCGCATAGACCGGGCTATGGGTGGACCGCATATGGCGGATTTTTGTTAATCATATTAGAATGATTCCTCAATGAGCCGCATGAAGCTGTTCTCTATCCGAGCCGCATGAGACTTTTGCCACGCGGCAATCTAGGATTTTTGTCAGATCGGGTCAGAGATTTTCTTCTTTTCCCGAAGAGTCTGTCATTATGGCAGAGCCATTATGATACTTTATGTCAGAGACAGCCGTCGAGTCGTGTCAGAGCATTAAATGAGGCCATTACTCCAGTGGCCAACTGTGGGGGGGTCACACGTGTCATCAATTGAGCCGCATATTCCTGCTGAACCGCATTCATCCCCGAGCCGCATGAGTCTGAGGGTCTTCTTTTGGGCCGCATAGGGCAACTCCAGTATGAGCCGCATAGACTTGCTACCCAAAACCGCATGGGCCATTTATGTCTTTATTCTAATATTTTCCATGCTTCTACAGCAGGTCGGGTGAAATCCTGGCCGTCGAAAAAAAAATGGCTGAGAGCAGCTTGAGGTTCTGTGAGCAGGCACACAGAGTTCGACCCGAACTCTATCTGTCTATTCCAGAACACAAAAAAGGCAATGTTTGAATAGGAAAAAGTTTAGAATTTTAAAAATTGAGTGATATAAGTCATAAAAATAATGTAGCCATATAATAAATGACTGTTAAGACAGCGATCATTACAGTGAAACTGCCTTGGGGTAGTTGTAGGGGCCGGATCGCAGCTAGCGGTAGTCCGAAGACTAGTGCACCGTGTCGCTTAGACTTTTACATCTTGTTGTCAGAAGGCCCTTACGGCTTGTACCCAAAGCTGAGTCATTACAAATGATGATTGTCATAACCATTATTTATGCAGGTACATACTATTGTATGATAGTTTCATCCAAGATTCATAACTCTCGGCAAAAGAAATTGAAGCGCTCTTCGGCTAGTAGTTTAGTAAAGAAGTATGCTAGCTGATGTTCGGTGTCAATGAACTCTAAGTTAATAGTGCCGTACTGATGATGATCGCGCAAGAAATGATGTCTAATCTTTATATGCTTTGTGCATGAGTGACATACTGGGTTTTTGGCCAAATTAATTGCACTAGTGTTATCACAGAAAATAGGTATGTGCTTGAATAATAAGTTATAGTCATCAAGAGTTTGCTTCATCCACAGAATCTGTGCACAACAACGACCAGCTGCTATGTACTCAGCTTCTATTATGGATAGTGTGACAGAATTTTGCTTCTTACTAAACCATGAGACTAAAGTCTTTCCTAACAAATGACACGTGCCGCTGGTACTCTTACAGTCGACTTTGCATCCCGCAAAATCAGCATCAAAATATCCGATTAAGTCAAAGGAAGTGGTTTTGGGATACCACAAGCCTACCATAATCGTTCTTTTAAGATATCTAAAGATACTCTTAACAGCGATCATGTGTGATGCTTTAGGATTTGCTTGATATCTAGCACATAAGCAAACGCTAGACATAATATCGTGACGACTAGCAGTTAAATACAATAGACTACTAATCATACCTCGATACTTACGTTGATCGACCGGTTTGCTGTTTTTATCAGGTTCCGCTTTGTTGTAGTAGCCATAGGAGTGGTGATAGGTTTGACGTTGTCAAGCTTGAACTTTTTCAGCATGTCCTTTGTATACTTCGACTGGCTGATGAAGATGTCTTGCGAGTATTGTTTGATATACAGTCCAAGGAAGTAGTTGAGCTCCACCATCATGCTCATCTCAAACTCGTTCTTCATACACTTGACAAAATCTTTGCATAGACCCTCATTAGTAGACCCAAATATGATGTCATCTACATAAATTTATACTAACAAAATAGTGTCATCAAGGGATTTTATGAAAAAGTGTAGTGTCAATTTTCCCTTTTGAAAAACCTTTATCAAGTAAGAAAGTACTAAGGCGTTCATACCAAGCTCGAGGAGCTTGTTTAAGGCCATAAAGAGCTTTCTTAAGTTTAAAAACATGGTCGAGAAATTTATGATTTTCAAAACCAGGGGGTTGCTTGACAAAAACCTCTTCTTTAATAAAACCATTTAGAAAAGCACTTTTCACATCCATTTAAAAAAGTTTAAAGTTTTAGAAATTTGTAAAGGCGTAAAGCATCCGAATAGATTCAAGTCGTGCAACAGGAGCATACATCTCATCGTAGTCGATATCCTCCTCTTGGTTGTATCCTTGAGCTACGAGACGAGCCTTCTTGTGAGTGATCGAACCGTCCTCATTAACTTTGTTGCAAAAAAACCCATTTAGTACCAATAATTGAATGATCGGCAGGTCTAGGAACAAGTTCCCAAACCTGATTTTATTCAAATTGGTTGAGTTCTTCTTGCATTGTAGATATCCAAAATTCATCGTTAAAGGCTTATAAAACATTTTTAGGTTCAATTTGAGAAATAAAAGTAGTGCTAGCAATAAAATCTCTCAAAGAAGATCGAGTAGTTACCCCTTTCGATACCTCACATATTACCAAGTTTTCTGGATGCGAAGGTTTGAATTGGAACTTCTTTGGTAAGCCCTCCAGAGAGTTGGTTTCGGGTGGTGTATCCACAGGAGTGAAGGTTGCCGGTTCATCATCATCAGGAATGATAGCTGTACTATTGTCCTTATCAAAAGTTACGTTAGTAGACTCTTCAATAATCATGGAGTGTTTGTTGAACACTCTATATCCCTTACTTTTGACAGCATAGCCAAGAAGAATACCTTCGTCAACTTTGGCATCAAACTTGTCCAAGTTGTCTTTGGTATTCAGGATAAAGCAGCGACAACCAAACACTCGAAAGTAAGAAACATTTGGAGTTCTACCAAACCAAAGCTCATATGGTGTTTTCTTTGAAATAGGTCGAATCAAAACCCTACTCAAAACATGGCACGCTGTACTGACAGTTTCTGCCCAAAAATATTTCGGAAGAGAAAATTGATTCAACATGACTCTAGCCATATAGCCAAGAGTCCTATTCTTCCGCTCTACAATACCATTTTGTTGAGGAGTTCTAGGACAAGAAAACTCATGATTAAAGCCATTTAAATCACAAAACTTTTCAAAATCAGAATTTTTAAATTTGCCACCATGATCACTTCGGATACGAGTAATCATGTAGCCTTTTTTATTTTGGACCTTTTTAGTAAAAACTTTGAAAACTGAAATGGTATCATTTTTATTTGCAAGAAAGAAAACCCAAGTAAATCTTAAAAAGTCATCAACGATAACAAAAGCATAGAGTTTACCGCCAAGACTGGCTACTCTCCTAGGACCAAATAGATTCATATGAAGTAATTGCAATAGTCGGGTAATACTTACAGTATTTATGGATTTAAAGAAAGATTTTGTAGCCTTATTCTTTTCACATTCAGCATATACCGTATCCTTCTTGAATGTGATGTCTGGCGGGCCTCTTACTAGCTTCTTGGTTGATAATCTGGATATGGTATCCATGTTGGCATGACCAAGACGCTGGTGCCATAATAGCCTTTCGTCTTTGTGGGTGTAGAGGCATCTTCCTGCATTGTTAGTGTGAAACCCATAGTTTGTAATTAATTGTTAAATAATGTTTTGGTATTATTAATATTAGTATTTCAAAATTATTATTATTAAATATTACTATTAAATATTTTTGGATGGAAAAGGATTTCGAAAATAAATATAACAACATGGATTTTTGTTTTCGGACCCGGACCCGAGTCCGAGCCCAGACCCAGGCATGAGCCCAATCCCTTCCTATATTCTTAAATCTGATTTGGACTTTGTTAATCTTTATAAAGAAAAAAAATAAATAAAATAATATAGCTTTTGGCTGGTCCCGTAGGACCAGCACCCACTCCCCATGATTTGGTAAACCCACTCCCTATTCTCTCTCCCTTAATCAACTAATGTCCACATACTCACCCACTCCTCCCCTTAATATTTCCCATCACTCCCACTCCCCTCTTCACAGTTCCTCCCAAACCCACCTCACGATCAGAAGAGAAACAAATACTCTTCTCCTCTCCCTCACTGTTCTCACAACACTCCACCTACTCCCATTCTCTCTGGAAGAGTTCTCATCCAAACTCCTCCACATAAACCCCCTCCTCCACCTAACTCCGGCCACCCCCGAGCTCGCCGCGCCCCATTTCTGGCCGATCCACCCCGCGCGCGGCCACCCTAGCCCGCGCCCTCTCCGGCGAGACCCAGCCCCGGCCAAGCCAGCGCACCTCTGCGCCCCGGCCGACCACCTCATCGGCGCCCCCTTCCGTGCCCCGAGCCTCGGCCCCCTCTGCGTCCAGCGCCCCCGTCTTCCCGCGGGTTCACGCCAACCCGCGTGTACTTCGATCCCCGCGACACCCCGTTGGCCGATTCCTCTGTGGCCAGCGCTGCCCTTGCTCGCTGCTCTTTGGCCAGCGCCCTGGCCAGAGTTTCAGCGACATCCGTCGTGCCCTAGCTTCGGCGTTCTTCGACGCTGCAGATTTCAGCACTGTTTCAGGAACGTCGCTGTGCTGGACTATTTTTTTCTTTCTATTTTATCTTCTGAGAGCTCTAGCCGAGCAACCCGAGGTATAACCCCCTATCCCGCTATTTTTATTATTTGTCGATGATGAAAATGGTCCCCAGTTCCCTTTGGGAATTCGGTATTAGCTACGTCGTATTTTCCGGGACTTTCGGAAAGGTCCCGTGAATTGTTTTGCATTCCCGGAATATTTTCGGAAATAGTTTTTGGTATGTTTTAGTTTCCGAAAATTTTCGGAAACGTTCTATGATTTGTGGATTTGGAATCGGACTTCCGAAACTATTTCGGGTCGTCCCGATTATTCTGTGAAATGGCTATGGATGTGTTATATATATATAAAATGTGGGGTTTTCCCTGGTTTGGGACTTGCAGGAATTATCGGCGACAATTTCCCAGTTTTTGGGTTGACCAAAAACAGAGGAGATGCTGCCCGATTTTTCCCTAAATCCTGAATTATTTTCAAAATGAATTTAAAATGATTTTCGAAATTTATTTGATATTTATTTTTGGGTGACGACCGTACCGGTCAATGGACCCGGCTAAATGCAAACGATACCGACCCCGCCCGGACGTTGAGGCAATTAGCCAAAAATGAGGATCGGACCATTATCTGAGACTTGCTATTTATCATTATTTTAATATTTATTTTTATTTACATTTAATTTCTATTTTCAGTTAGGACTAATGGCAGTTTATTCTTATTTCAATTTATGTAAATAAATTGTAATGGGCATAAGCCCAGCTGGCTGGTCTGTGACTGTAATAGCTTAGGTTTCCTGTCTTTTTCTGATTTTACGAGTTTTCATTATTTAGCGATTTAAAATGATTAAAAAGGTATTTTTCGTACAAAATTAATTATCATTTTCTCGTCTTAAAATTTATCAGTTTATTATTAAATAATAAGTCACATATTTCTCACTAAGCAAGAAAATTAGTTTTATATTATATTTTATAAAATTACCAAGTTTTCGTAAGTAATCTGGCATCGACGCTATTTTTCGAATTCAAAGTTAAAATAATCGTTTTCTCTCGTATTAAATCAACGCACAATTAATCGCGTTTTCTGTGTTTAGTTAATTAAATAACTAAAAATGGACTAGGACGCAAATAGAGATTACAACTAGCATAGCTAAGTTGGTTAACCTGACAGTTGAGTCTATCTCTCGAATGTAGGAATTCGAGGACAACTCTAAACGTCCCGTCTTGGAATCTTCTTCCCCTCCAGTCATTTTACATTGAGGCAAGTATAGTTTATGTTAGTTACAGTTATTTACTTAATCGTTTTAATGCATGTCTAAATCACGACTCAAACACGAAACTCTCACTGAGTACTGTACTGTAACTATTGGGGACTGGGGAATAGCTTAATGATTATGACCACAACTGTAACAAAAATCCATTATCCCTCCTGTAACAAACCCAAGCCGGTCATATGTCATTACCTGTTCAAATCACTGATTTCTACTGTAACAAACCTGTTTTAAAAATTGTTTAGAACTGCATGATTCAATTTCTTATTTAACTGTTTAAAATTAGCATGAATTGTACTTTGCTCCCTCCTGACTGGAGATAACATTTTTAGGGGATGATGCTGAGCTGTGTTACAACAGCTATTACGACCCTAAGTTGTACCCGGTCGTGCTGCCAGAGTCCCCGCAGGAGGACGATGGAACTGAGGCTGATAGATAGATTTCATTTCTGCATTGTTTATTTCATTTTCAAAATTCTGTACTTCCTTTCAGAACAATTTCATTGTATTAAATTTCAGTTTAAATAAAGTTTATTTCCGAAGTTGAAGTTGTGACAAGTATAGTGTTGTTGTATGGTTACCTGCTACTGAACAGCTTACTACCGTCGTCTCAACAACGGTGCAGGCTAGGCATGATCCGACTAGACCCAGATTATTGGGATCGGGTCGTGACATGTTTTCAGTGGTGGCCCATGCAGGTCTGACAACAACTTAGGAAAACATACCTAGAAATAACTAGAACACTAGAACATTAATTTGTCACGACATAGGACCGATTTATATAAATAAATATTTTTGTTTGATTATAGACTGGTAGGATACCTTGCTTATGTATGTACCCTAAACCTTCCAGATCATGGCCAAAGGAAAGACTACTAGATCCGGCCCTACTGACGATGAGGTGTCATCAACTGATCACACCCCTTCTCAAGCACGCCGGGACCCACCTCCCTTACAGCTGACAGACCGTCCTCATGCTGCACCAGCTCCCCGGCCCGTTTACGCTTCCACAGCGCAAGCGGCAGAACCGGCACAATCCCGGGCTGAGACGCAGATCCCTACAGTAGTACCCGCACCAGCTGCTCCACCAGCGCCCGTGGATCCCACTGACCTAGTGGGAATGCTACGAGGAGTGCTTGAAGCACAGAGAGCTCAAGCAGAAGCCCACCGAGAGCAGACTGCTGCGCAAGCTGAAGCCCATCGCGAGCAGACCGCGATTATGAGGGAAGGCATGGAGAATGCCCACAATGTGGCTATGGCTGCCCTCGAGAGAGGAGGAACCACTTCATCAGGGCTACGACCTGCCAAGGTAAGCATGATTCAGAAATTAATTATATTTCTTTAAAGGCCATTCTTTGATTAGAGGCGTATTATTGCATGAAGGTGGGAGACATAGAAAGCTTTAAGAAGCAAGACCCTCGACCTTTCAAAGGAACCGAGGGTATCATCTACGCCGATGAATGGCTAGATCATATGGAGCGTCTCCTGAGCGTCGCTCGACTTCCGGAGGACCTCAAGGCTGAAGCTGTAGGACTCCAACTACAGGATGTGGCGAGCATCTGGTATCGGAATGAACCCCGACTCCAGGACAAGCAGTTCGACTGGGACACTTTCAAGAAGTTGTTCCGCAGGAAGTTCTTCCCGACATCGGAGATGCGGGAAATGGAGAGACAATTCCAGAACTTGAGACAGGGTAACATGGCAGTCAGCGAGTATGCGGCAGAGTTCGGCCGACTAAGCCACTTTGCCCAGAACCTGCTAGCTGACCCGAAGGATCATGCTGAGCGATTCAGGTATGGCTTACGAGAAGAGATTCGCACCCCTGTGATCGCAGGTGGCGCTAAGACCTATGAGAGGATCCTGATCCGAGCTCAGGACGTGGAGAAGAGCCAGCCTTCTCGATCCAAAAGGGAGTACCCTGGAACTAGCAACTTCCAGGGTAATCAGAAGAGGCCCAACAACAGCAACAACAGGCCCTCACACCAGCAGCATCATCAACAGGCGAGGACCAATGACAGGGCACACCAAAAGCAGATCCCTATCTGCGACTATTACAAGAGACCGGGCCACCAGTCGAACATCTGCAGGAAGAGGCTAGGACACTGCCTGGTCTGTGGATCTGCCACCCACCAAGTGAAGGACTACCCATGTCAGGCCATCGGCCCGGAACCAACTAGCAGAGAGCTCTCCTGCCTACTCAGCAACAACAGTTTGGACAGCATCAGCAGAAGACTGGGCGAGCTTTTGCCCTAGCAGCTGATGAGCAGGAGCCAGAGTAGGAACCCACCGCAGATGTCATCACAGGTTCTATTTCGTGTTTTCACATCCTGCTCTAGCATTATTTGATTCGGGTGCATCACATAGTTTCATATCATCCAAGTTTATATCTGTATACCACATAGATTCGGGACTTAGCAAAGTGATTAGTAGGGTTATGACCAGTGGTGGACCTATACCCATCACTGAGGCTTGTAATTGTCCCATAACCATCTCTGACCATCAGTTCTCAACACCTTTACTAGTGATGCCCCTGCCCAACTATGATGTAGTCCTAGGGATGGACTGGTTGAGTGAACAGCATGTGCTGATAGATTGTCACCGAGGTTGTGTAATCTTCAGCCCACCAGGAGAACCGGAGTTTGTAATCTCTCGGGCTCCGGAAGATATGAAGAGTATCACCTACTCCTCAATCACCGAAGAACCCGGGCCTCCTCACCCTATCATTGCGGAATTTATGGATGTCTTTCCAGATAATCTTCCAGGATTGCCGCCAGATCGAGGTATGGAATTCACTATCGATCTAGTACCCGGCTCTTCCCCTATTTCTCGGGGATGCTACAGAGTCAACCCCAAGGAGGCTAAGGAGATGAAGGATCAGATCGACGAACTAAAGTCGTAAGGATTTATCAGAGACGGAGCTTCACCCTGGGGAGCACCAGTTTTGTTCGTGCCCAAGAAGGATGGAACTGTGCGGATGTGTATTGACTACCGGGCGCTGAACAACATCACCATCAAGAACAAGTACCCTCTGCCCCGGATCGACGACCTGTTTGATCAACTGAGCGGAGCCAAGGTATTTTCAAAGATAGATCTCAGATCAGGCTACCATCAAATCAAGGTCAGGAAGGAGGATATTCCCAAGACGGCATTCAACACCAAGTATGGACAATTTAAATTCTTGGTCATGCCGTTTGGACTGACAAATGCTCCTGCGGTATTCATGAACCTCATGAACAAGGTTTTTCATGAATATCTGGATCAGTTTTTTGTTGTCTTTATCGAGACATACTGATCTACTCGAAGACGGAGGAAGAGCATGAAGAGCACTTGAGGAAAGTGCTGAGTACCTTGAGGAAGGAGAAGCTCTATGGTAAGCTATCCAAATGTGAATTCTTTTTAGACAAGGTGGAATTTTTGGGCCATGTTGTCACAGGAAAAGGAATTTCGGTGGATCCAAAGAAGATAACTGCTATTGAGAAGTGGACTGCACCAAGCTCGGTTGTAGAGATCAGGAGCTTTTTGGGACTAGCTGGCTACTACCGGAAGTTCGTGAAGGATTTCTCCAAGATTGCGGAGCCAATGACGAAGCTTACCAGGAAGAACGAGGAGTTCATATGGTCTGAAGCGTGCCAGTCAGCTTTTGAGGAACTGAAGAAGAGGCTCACTACTGCGCCGATACTTGCGCTACCCGCAGGTACCGGTGGTTTCTCAATCTATAGTGATGCTTCCGGAAAAGGACTGGGCTGCGTTCTTCAACAACACGGGAAAGTGATTGCCTATGCATCTAGACAATTGCGGACTCATGAGAAGAACTACCCTACACATGACTTGGAACTTGCAGCGGTGATATTTGCTTTGAAGCTATAGAAGCACTATCTGTATGGAGAGAGAGTGGAAATATTTACGGACCACAAAAGTCTGAAATATGTTTTCACTCAGAATGAGCTGAACATGAGACAAAGACGATGGCTGGAGCTGGTGAAGGATTTTGACATCAACCTGCAGTACCATCCGGGTAAGGCTAATGTTGTTGCAGATGCACTTAGTCGATACCCAATGGCGATGTTTTTGACCAAGGAGCGCCATTTGCTGGAGGATATGGAGAAGCTTGGATTAGAAATTGTACTGCCCGAGGAGGAGATAAAGAAACTTGGAATAGAAGCCATCGTACCAGGAGCTGAATTATCATTGATGCAGTTGCAAGTGCGTTCGAGTCTTATGGACAAGATCAAGGAGACACAATTCCAAGACGAGACGCTTTGCAAACTCAGAGACCAAGTACTGGCAGGAACACTGGAAGGATTCTCAATTGCCAGCGGCGGAGTATTGAAGAATAGTACGAGGCTGTGTGTACCAACTGGCGAACTGAGGAACGAACTGATGCAAGAAGTGCACCAGTCGCAGTATTCCATACACCCTGGAGCCAACAAGATGTACCGGGATATGCGGACTATAGTATGGTGGTACGAAATAAAGAAGGACATATCCAGGTATGTGGCTAGATGTTTAATTTGTCAGCAAGTTAAAGCCAGCAGGCAGAGAGCAGCAGGATTATTGCAGCCGCTCGATATCTCGGAGTGGAAATGGGAGCACATCACGATGGATTTTGTATCAGGACTACCTCGATCCCAAGGAGGGAAGGATGCCATCTAGGTTTATAGTGGACCGACTGACGAAGTCAGCTCACTTTATCCCCTTCAAGGTTGGTTTATCCACCGAGAAGTTGGCAGCACTGTACATGCGGCACATCTACCGGATTCATGGAGTTCCGGTAAGTATCGTATCTGACAGAGATACCAGATTTACATCTCACTTTTGGAAGAGTTTGTATGACAGCTTGGGGACCCAACTGAAGTTCAGCACCGCCTACCACCCACAGACTGACGGGCAATCAGAGAGAACCATCCAGACGCTAGAAGATATGCTGAGATCCTGCGTCCTAGAATTTGGAGGGTCTTGGGAAGACCACTTGCACTTGGTAGAGTTCTCTTACAACAACAGCTACCAAGCTAGCATCGGGATGACACCGTTCGAGGTACTCTATGGACGTCGTTGCCGCACCCCTCTTGCCTGGGACGACGTCGGAGAACGAGTGTTGCTTGGACCTGAGATGGTGACCGAAGCAGCGGAGAAAGTGAGAATGATCAGAGACAAGCTCCGGATAGCCCAAGACAGACAGAAGCATTGGGCCGATTGCAACAGACGGCCTTTAGAGTTTGAAGCAGGCGACAATGTATTTGTGAAGATCTCGCCTACCAGGAGAACAATTCGCTTCGGCAGAGCAGGAAAGTTGAGCCCCAGGTATATTGGTCCATTTGAGATACTTAACAGGATTGGAGAAGTGGCTTATCGGGTGGCTCTACCCCCAAGTCTCGAAGGCGTCCACAACGTCTTCCACGTCTCGCAGTTGAGACGCTACATCCCGGACCCAAGCCATATCTTGGACCATTCAGAGCTGGAGATTGGACCCAGCCTCACAGTGCCGGAGAAACCAGTGGCAATTTTGGACCGAGGCGAGAAGAGGACCAGGAACACCGTGACGCCAATAGTAAGAGTGATGTGGCGGCACAACTCACCAGATGCGAGAGCAGTACCCGTACCTGTTTGAGACTTGAGGTAATCCCTAACCTTACTTTAAATTTCGAGGACGAAATTTTCTAAGGAGGAAAGATTGTGAAACCCATAGTTTGTAATTAATTGTTAAATAATGTTTTGGTATTATTAATATTAGTATTTCAAAATTATTATTATTAAATATTACTATTAAATATTTTTGGATGGAAAAGGATTTCGAAAATAAATATAACAACATAGATTTTTGTTTTCGGACCCGGACCCGAGTTCGAGCCCAATCCCTTCCTATATTCTTAAATCTGATTTGGACTTGGTTAATCTTTATAAAGAAAAAAAATAAATAAAATAATATAGCTTTTGGCTGGTCCCGTAGGACCAGCACCCACTCTCCATGATTTGGTAAACCCACTCCCTATTCTCTCTCCCTTAATCAACTCCTGTCCACTTACTCACCCACTCCTCCCCTTAATATTTCCCATCACTCCCACTCCCCTCTTCACAGCTCCTCCCAAACCCACCTCACGATCAGAAGAGAAACAAATACTCTTCTCCTCTCCCTCGCTGTTCTCACAACACTCCACCTACTCACATTCTCTCTGGAAGAGTTCTCATCCAAACTCCTCCACATAAACCCCTCCTCCACCTAACTCCGGCCACCCCCGAGCTCGCCGCGCCCCATTTCTGGCTGATCCACCCCGCGCGCGGCCACCCTAGCCCGCGCCCTCTCCGGCGAGACCCAGCCCCGGCCAAGCCAGGCACCTCTGCACCCTGGCCGACCACCTCACCGGCGCCCCCTTCCGCGCCCCGAGCCGCGGCCCCCTCTGCGTCCAGCGCCCCCGTCTTCCCGCGGGTTCACGCCAACCCGCGTGTACTTCAATCCCCGCGACACCCGTTGGCCGATTCCTCTATGGCCAGCGCTGCCCTTGCTCGCTGCTCTTTGGCCAGCGCCCTGGCCAGAGTTTCGGCGACATCCGTTGTGCCCTAGCTTCGGCGTTCTTCGACGCTGCGGATTTCAGCACTATTTCAGGAACGTCGCTGTGCTGGACTATTTCTTTTCTTTCTATTTTATCTTTTGAGAGCTCTAGCCGAGCAACCCGAGGTATAACCCCCTGTCCCGCTATTTTTATTATTTGTCGATGATGAAAATGGTCCCCAGTTCCCTTTGGGAATTCGGTATTAGCTACGTCATATTTTCTGGGACTTTCGGAAAGGTCCCGTGAATTGTTTTGCATTCCCGGAATATTTTCGGAAATAGTTTTTGGTATGTTTTAGTTTCCGGAAATTTTCGAAAACGTTCTATGATTTGTGGATTTGGAATCGGACTTCCGAAACTATTTCGGGTCGTCCCGATTATTCTGTGAAATGGCTGTGGATGTGTTATATATAAAATGTGGGTTTTTTCCTGGTTTGGGACTTGCAGGAATTATCGGCGACAATTTCCCAGTTTTTGGGTTGACCAAAAACAGAGGAGATGCTGCCCGATTTTTCCGTAAATCCCGAATTATTTTCAAAATGAATTTAAAATGATTTTCGAAATTTATTTGATATTTATTTTGGGTGACGACCGTACCGGTCAATGGACCCGGCTAAATGCAAACGATACCGGCCCGCCCGGACGTTGAGGCAATTAGCCAAAAATGAGGATCGGACCATTATCTGAGACTTGCTATTTATCATTATTTTAATATTTATTTTATTTACATTTAATTTCTATTTCAGTTAGGACTAACGGCCAGTTTATTCTTATTTCAATTTATGTAAATAAATTGTAATGGGCATAAGCCCAGCTGGCTGGTATGTGACTGTAATAGCTTAGGTTTTCTGTCTTTTTCTGATTTTACGAGTTTTCATTATTTAGCGATTTAAAATGATTAAAAAGGTATTTTTCGTACAAAATTAATTATCATTTTCTCATCTTAAAATTTATCAGTTTATTATTAAATAATAAGTCACATATTTCTCACTAAGCAAGAAAATTAGTTTTATATTATATTTTATAAAATTACCAAGTTTTCGTAAGTAATCTGGCATTGACGCTATTTTTCGAATTCAAAGTTAAAATAATCGTTTTCTCTCGTATTAAATCAACGCACAATTAATCGCATTTTCTGTGTTTAGTTAATTAAATAACTAAAAATGGACTAGGACGCAAATAGAGATTACAACTAGCATAGCTAAGTTGGTTAACCTGACAGTTGAGTCTATCTCTCGAATGTAGGAATTCGAAGACAACTCTAAACGTCCCGTCTTGGAGTCTTCTTCCCCTCCAGTCATTTTACATTGAGGCAAGTATAGTTTATGTTAGTTACAGTTAATTACTTAATCGTTTTAATGCATGTCTAAATCACGACTCAAACACGAAACTCTCACTGAGTACTGTACTGTAACTATTGGGGACTGGGGAATAGCGTAATGATTATGACCACTACTGTAACAAAAACCCATTATCCCTTCTGTAACAAACCCAAGCCGGTCATATGTCATTACCTGTTCAAATTACTGATTTCTACTGTAACAAACCTGTTTTAAAAACTGTTTAGAACTGCATGATTCAATTTCTTATTTAACTGTTTAAAATTAGCATGAATTGTACTTTGGTCCCTCTGACTGGAGATAACATTTTTAGGGGATGATGCTGAGCTGTGTTACAACAGCTATTACGACCCTGAGTTGTACCCGGTCATGCTGCCAGAGTCCCCGCAGGAGGACGATGGAACTGAGGCTGATAGATAGATTTCCTTTCTGTATTATTTATTTCATTTTCAAAATTCTGTACTTCCTTTCAGAACAATTTCATTGTATTAAATTTTAGTTTAAATAAAGTTTATTTCGAAGTTGAAGTTGTGACAAGTATAGTGTTGTTGTATGGTTACCTGCTACTGAACAGCTTACTGCCGCCGTCTCAACAACGGTGCAGGCTGGGCATGATCCGACTAGACCCAGATTATTGGGATCGGGTCGTGACAGTTAGTATCCCTAGATAGATAGAAAATATATATGTTATCTCTCTTATCCCTTCAAAAGCGATATCTCTAGTTGATCTATCATAGATAAAGTATTTAGTTTTTACAAAGTTAATATCATATCCATGATCAGCAAGATGACTAATGCTGAGCAAGTTATGCTTTAACTCGGTTACTAAACAGACATCCTTAATGATGGGAGAAGGAGGATAACCAATTGTACCGTTACCTATGATATAGCCTTTCAGATTGTTGCCGTATGATACATATCCTTCCTTTTTCATTGATAGTATTGCGAATAGATTAGCATCTCTAGTCATATGTCGCGAGCATCCACTATCGAGAATCATTTTCTTCTAGTTTGAGAAGGAAGGTCCACCTACACCATGAGTAGATGTGACCTTTGGTACCCAGATTCTTGTGGGTCCCGAAAAGTTAGTCTTCGGTACCCATACATATAGATTAATATCCACTAGTTTTCTAATTCTATACCGTGGTGATATGTGTCCATGTAAACTACAGTAAGTACATGTAGCATGCATATTGGTGTTGGGTACAGGATGATAGTGATGTCTATATGTGGGTGTAGGATAATGATAACTATGTGTAGCAGTAGGATGATTATAACTACGTGTGTGTTTTACGTGCCGCATGGGAGTAGGTGTACATAAAGACATGATTTTGAGTAGTATGTGGATGAGTGTTCTTGTGGTGACATGCTCTCTTGTGTTGAGCCGCATTGTGTTTGTAAGTGTTATGACTGTGAGACTGAGTTTGAGGTTAAATAACCTGCTTGCCCAGTCTAATCTCTAATTTCTTAGAGGCAACATGCAACTCATCATATTTAGTAGTAAGGCCATGTATTCTAGCACTAGCAATCTTGTACTTGTTTTTCTCTTCAGCAAGTTCTTTATTTAAAGCAGTGATATCATGTGTTTGCTTTTCAATAAGAGATTTGGCATCGTGTAAGCTTAATTTAAGCTTAGATACCTCCTCAGTGTTTTTATCGGTGTAGTGTTTCTAACATTCTCAAGTAAGCAAGAAAGTCTATGGATCTCGACTTCATGGGTCTAGATCTTTTCCTTAGCATGCTTATACTTGTTAATAACCTTTTTATGGTCTTCAAGAAGATCACTAAAGGCGTCAGCCAGTTCATCAAAGGAGAAATCTTCAAAAGAGTCGTTTACCTTGTCCGAAGTTGCCATTAGGCATACGTTTTCAGTGTCTTGCAGAGAGTCCTCTTCTTCGTCTGAATCGCTAGCCTCGCTTTCGTGCCAGATGCTAGTGTTGGCATACTTCTTTGAGGTTGGCCTCTTGTACAATTTTTCGTATATTTCCTTTCTTTGCTATAGGATAATCTTTTCTGACGTGTCCCGTTTTCTTGTATCTGAAGCAGGTGGGTTCTTCCTCATCGTCTTTTTGTTCCTTCTTCCTTCGGTTGAAGCGTAGGAACTTCATGAAATTTGAACCATGAGTGCTTGATCGTCACCTTCGGAATCGTCGCCATCTGTTTCCTCTGTGATGGTTCTTCGACGATGAGCCCTTAAGGCAATTTATTTTTCTTTTGGAGCTGTTTCTTCAAAATCTTTGAGGTCGAGCTCATGCGTCATCAGCTTGCCCATCAGTGTTTCTAGTGACATAGCCGTAAGATCATTTCCTTTGATAATCGTCGTGACCTTGGGGTTCCAGATCTTCGGCAATCCTCTTAGCACTTTGCGTATCTTCTCATGGTTGGAATATACTTTGCCAAAGGAAGATAGAGGGTTGTCAATGTCGAGGAATCTGGTGAACATCTGAGTAATTATCTCATTTGGCTTTATTTTGAATGCCTCGTATTCTTGTGTCAGACGGCTAATCTTTGATTCTTTAACCTGTGTGGTTCCTTCATGAGTCATCTCTAGAAGCCTCCATACTTCGTGTGAGGTGGAGCATGTAGAGATCCTGCTGAATTCAGTCATGTCTATTGCACAAAAGAGAGCATTAATAGTCCTAGCATCTAGACTTGTTGTTTTTCCTGGTCAGAATATTTATCGTGGGTTTTTTCAACAAGAGTCCCCTCGATAGCTATTCTGGCAGGATTTTTGTAACCATCCGTGACGATGGTCCACAGATCAAAGTCTAGATACTTAAGATAAAAACTCATCCTAGTTTTCAATAGGTGTAGTTAGTTCCATCAAATAGGGGTGGCCTATTTGTGGACTGTCCCTCACCATAGTTGGAAAAGGTAGGTTGTGTGGTTGCCATGGATCAGCTCTTAGGATGTTAATCTGATATAAGAGAACAGAGCTCTGATACCAATTAAAGTACGTGTAGGCCACTCTAGAGGGGGATGAATAGATTATGTGTCGATAATACCCAATTAAAAATAACTCTATTCAATTTCACCCAACAGAAATAATCATCAGAGTATAAGTGCAAAATATAAATAGAGATCAGAGAAGCATACGCAGACACAGCAGTTTTTAACTTGGTTTCCCTCGTAGAGGAGTAGTCTAGGCCTGAGAACTCTAGCTCAGGATTGAAATCCATTATTTGTGAAATAGCGTACAACTACGTGCCTTTACTCAGAAGAGCATGCCAACTTCTTACAGATTCGCAGATGGCAAGACTTGGAATTGTCCAAGTGACTTCTTTTGGAACTCTTGCACATAAACTTCTAGTTGACTCGCACTGAGCATCGGGGGCTTGGAAAGTTTTGTGGCTAGTTAGATGAGAAGAATAAGCTCTTGAATGTATAGGCTATTAAGAAAAGAAGATGAGAAGATTGGATGATTCAAAATGAGAGAAATCAAGGCCTATATATACTAGTCCAGAGAGGTAGAGTTCGGCCAGAACTCTGTCCCAAATATTCAAAAATTTAGCCGTTGGACAACTAGCAACCAGTAAACCCTAAAAATTAGGTCCTGATAAGGGGCAGAGTTCGGCCTAAACTCTGTGTGGGGCAGAGTTTGGCCTGAACTCTGTCTCCTTGGAGACAGAATGTTCAATAGGTTGTTTTGGGTTTGGCAAGTTTTTGGACTTTTGTTTGTGGAGCTTTGGGTGTAAAGTCTAGGGTTGAGATACTCAGTGCGACTCAACTTACAATAGCCTAGACTCAATAAAAAGTAAAATACAGACTCAAAGAATAAGTAAACAGCAGTATGTCATAGCAATTATCGATGATGTTCGTCTTGAGCTGATGTGTGGTAATTGTCTATTTTGGAGCTTGATGGAGCTTGATGTGTCAAGTTGGATCATAACAGATATCGTCTTGTTAATTATCAAGATTAGGTTGACTGCGATCCAATTTGGGTCAACACCTTGGAGTACCCTTGATGCGTCTGTAATGTCCCAAATTCGTGATACGTATTTAGTGTACGTATACGTTTTTTGGACCCATTTTATTTAGTCATGATTAGTTATCTTGGTTTAATTTGCATTGGCTTGGTTTTATTGGCATTGATAGTTTAATTGGTTTAATGGTTCATTGGTTTATTTTTGGATTAGTGAGGCTTGGTTTATTTCATGATTCATTTGGTTTAAATTGCTAGAGAGAGAGTTTATTGGCCTTGACTTGGTTCACCTTGGTTTATCTTGGCTTTGTTTATTTTGGGTTGACATGGAGAACCACCACCACCCTACCATAAATATCAATCCTTCTCTATCTCTCTTCATTTATTTTCTTCTTCATTTTCTCATTACTCTTTCTCTCCACCAACCTAGGTAAGTTGCATCTTGCTATCACTTGAGGGCTACATTTTATTTGTCTAATAGCCTTATTAGCTCATTTTAAGCAACATTAGAACTTGGGTTTTCTCCATTTGGAGCTTAGAATTTTGTAGATCTAGGATTGAAGTATTTTCGGATTTTGGTGATTTTGATCTATAAAACTTGTTCATTTTCGTGTTTTGATTGTTCCATGTTGAAGAGAATTTAATTTTACACAACTTAAACCTTTGCAAAGTGGATTTTATTGAGATTTGACCTAGTTATGGTCTTTTGAAGTTTTGAATTCCATGGCCACTTTGCTCTAAGCTTTGGGAAAGAAGACCCCCTGTCCCGAGTGCAATCCAGCTAGCCCAGCGCTCTTTAGCGCTGGCGCCACTCACCCGACCTAGCCCAGCGCTCTTTAGCGCTGGCGCTGCCCAGTCCAGCGCCACTTGGTGCTGGCGTAATCCATCGCTAGCGCAATCCAGTGCTGGCGCAATCCAGTGCTGGCGCAAACCAGTGCCGGCGCAATCCAGCCTGGCGCAACCCAGCCTAGCACGGTCCAGCTTGCCCTTCCCAGCGCAACCTGAATCAGGCGCAACCTGAGGCATGCGTAACCTAGCCTTGCGCAGTCTAGTGCCTAGCGCAACATGACTTGGTCTGACTCTTCCTGGCGCAACCTGACTCTGGCTGCCCAGCGTAGTCTAGTCTTGGCACCTATTTGCATTATGTTTTATTTCATCTTCTTTTAGTGCATGGTATTTCCTGTTTATATCCTTACGCCCTTTGACACGACATCGATATGAGCACGATGTGAGCATAGCATGGTTGACGTATTGAATTCTGTGAGCAACTTGATAGTGACCCGTGGTGGTGTACTCCAGATAAGTGAATGGCATAGTTTATTGAGCGCCGTTGCGACGGCTCTATTGACATGATAATGTAATATTGACCTGGACCGTGGGTGACTTGTGAATGTATTGATAAATGAACCAGTGTGTCTTGCATCATGTCTAGGGCATGGATCCCTGAGTACCACGGTCAGGGGTACATATTGAAATAAACTAAGGTTAATAACTAGAATAATTCACTAGTCATGAAGAGATGTTCCCCAGTTACAGGCGATCCCGTTATTCCGGCCACAAATGTTTGGACTTGTAGCCTGCCGACGAGTAGGGCACATTTCCAGCCCACTGTTATGTGGGGCACCCTCCATTGTCACAGTAATGATTGAACTCTATTGTCACTCTAGTGTATTGTACTCTCTGATCGTCATTTTAATGATTGAACTCTATGAATTGTCACTATAATGTTCGCCTGGATAACCTGGATAGCTGCAGGGCCTGTGACTACTTGGAGCATCTCATTGCATCTTGTTAGTAACTAGGATTGTGATAACCCTAGTTAGTTAATGTAGAAAGCCGTAGGCAATGATTGGCCGTGATTGCTTAGATGGAGTCTAGTCCAGTATAGTATTGTCTAGAAGTGATTGATTGAAAGATTGTACCAGAATGATTGAATGATTGTCACTCCAGATTGTTACTATAATGATTGTACTCTATTGTCACTCTAGCGTAATGTACTCTTCATTGACACTTTTATCATTATACTCTATCATTTTCACCTTAACGATTGTCACCTTTAGCAATAAATGATCAGAGACTAAGTTCCGTTCAGGCGAAGGGTTACAATCTCGGTCCTTGTTTGGTTTAAGGATTGTAACCTGGCTTCTGGAATAGTACCTTCGTCTTCTCTTCATATACTGCCCAGCTATATTTTATTTAGCATGATTCTCCAGTTGTCTTATGTCAATGATTCTTCAATTAGTTATTTTCTCTGATTGGGATAAGTGCATTGGTAGTGTACAAACCCCAATCTGTGTTATTTTGTTGTTTCTTACATGTGGAATGTGAATGATTTGTTGGTTTTAGTCCTTAAGTGAAGCCTCCTTTGTGGCACTTGCTCTTTCTGGGGTCTGACCCAGCTGGTTTTATATGGCCAGATACCGGAGCACCAAAGGATCTCCCTGCTTTCCAGCCCGATGGTGGTCACCAGGCGTAACCAGGGCATCGAATGGGTTTCTTTTTGTTTTCCCACTGTAATATTGTAAATTATTCTTTTGAGGCGTTTAGCCGACGAGCAAGTGTTAGCTCGATTGCAGCTTTTACTTATTGTCTGCCTACGGGCTGTAACATGATTGACAAGCCCCGGGGGTTGATCATGTATGACTGAACTCTTGCTAGTCCTCAATTTTGTAACGACTAGCTTCATGATCATTCCGAATATGTAATGTATGGGACGCCTTACTATTGTGTATTTGGTGGTCTGACATCTTGTAACTGTTATTAGTTGGTTGAGATTGAGGCAATAGGCTATTTTATGACCTTAAGAGACTGATGGATTGTAGTGAAACTCTCACATATCTAGACAGCCGTGACCGTATAACGGTGTAGATTCCATCCTGTTATACGTAGGCTATGTCTGCCCCCGCTCTCCAGTATTCTGGTTCTGGGACGTGACATGGTTTAAGTGGTGGCCCATGCAGGTCATGTAAATCAAGATGTGTGATTTATCGAATAGATGTCTCAATCTGTACTCTCCTTTGATCTCCACCCGTATCTTCATATCTCCTTAAATTTCTGACTTGATAACATGCTTGTATCAGTGATCTATCCTGGTCCTTCTTTAATATCCCTGATGTCATTGCTTCAGTGACATCGTTCCTGTTAATCAGCCAGAAGGAGCTCAGTCATCAGCAGTAGCCTCCCGAGCCGTGCCTCCTGGAGAACCAGTACCGCCAGTTCAGCCCGTCCAGCCAGCAGGGTCAGAGGATGGAGGATTGGTAGGACTCATCCGTGAGTTGCTTGCGTCCCAAGATCGTCGGGGAGATGCCCTGCACCAAGCAGTACAAGATGCTATGAGTAGAAGTGGTCCTCGAGGGAACAGTACGGTCAACAGTTTCAAGCGCCTGAACCCTCCATTCTTCGATGGCAACGAGGATGCCATTGCTGCCGATGCTTGGCTACAGGATACGGAGGTGATTCTCGAAGCCGCGAAAACTTCAGAAGACGAGAAGGTGGCTGTGGTGCGCCTACAGTTATTGGATCTAGCCCACAGTTGGTGGGCCGCACAAGCAGTGGGATTGGCAACACCTGTCTCCTGGGCAGTGTTCAGCAAAAAGTTCCAGACCAAGTATTATGATGTAGTGGCTCAATATGACTTGCAGACCAGGTTCAGTAATCTTAAGTAGATGGGGAGGACGGTCGACGGTTATGCGACCGAGTTTTCTAGACTCAGTCGGTTTGCTCCAACCTTGGTGGCAACCGAGTTTGACAGAGCGCAGAGGTTCCAGCAGGGACTTCACCTGGAGATTATATTGGCAGTAGAACAGTTCGAGCATCAGACCTATGATGCGGTGTTGCGAGCAGCGAGGAGGCACGAGTATACCTCCCAGAGAATAGTGGACAGGACCGGAGGTCGGAAGCGGTCCCATAGTCAAATGAACCAGTCTTCGGCACCACCCCCAGCAGCTAGGACTTTAACTATTGGAGCTCCGAGGCGAGCAGCTTCAGTAACGTCGGACCAGCACTCAACCCTGACGTACTCTCAGCAGAAATAGAAGCAAGCGCAGTCTTTCGCCGTGGGCTGTTCTTATTGTGGGAAGCCTGTTGGCCCATTCCATGGTCACACCCGATTTCGATAATCAACTTATACTTTAGTCCATACACAAAATATAGAAAATGCTGCTAACCATTTCAGGATGCATGAAATCTTATTCAACGAACGATGTACTGCATAAATCCAAGCGTCAAAGTCATCAAAATTTCTGAAGACTCTTTTCTACTTTTATTCTGTATTTTATTTTATTGAGTCTAGGAATTTCTTTGTAAAATCAATTATGGTAATACTGGCTTAGGGTTAAAATTGTTCTCATTCCCAAAAACCTCTTTACCCTTTCTTACTTTCGGTTACAAATATTTCAAAAATGTATTTCGAAAATATTCCTTTTTAAATGATTTTACAAATAACCAAAAACATGTTTGAAAACTGTTTTTACAAAAGATTTTTAAATATCTCCTGACAGAACTCTAAGCCGAGTTCGGCCCGAGTTCGGTCCGAACTCTGACCGAGTTCGGTCAGTTTGTATTCAAATTTTAGTTGCCTCCAAATCTGCGAGCAACGTCTATTTTGCGAGATATTTGCATCCGAACTCTGTCCGAGTTCTACCCAAGTTCGGTTGGTGAAAACACTATAAATAGAGAAGAACTTTTCACTTCAAATCATCAATTCATTCTTCATTCTTTCTCTATTCATTCAAGTGTTTTCTAGTGATCTAAAAGTTTCAAATCTCACCTATACTTCTCTTAGCCAAAAGCCAGTACTATCAGATTGATTTAGAAGTCTTTTGGTTATTCAGAGTTGTAAAGAGGTCATCAAGTTTCAACAACAAGTTCTCGTTGTGGAGCTGGTCGTGCGCTCGTCACCAAGCACGGTGTATGTTGGAGTTGGTCGTGCACTCGTCAACAAGCACGGTGGTGTAAGAGTTGCAAGCACTCAGTTAAAGCTTGTGCCTTTAGTGGATTAACATCGAGCAAGAGTACTCGAGATGGATTAGTCCTCTCAAAGGGATACCAGTATACATCGCTGTGTTACTGAGTTTGAATCTCCTATCTTTACTTATTGCTCTTACATCATTGCCATAGTTTAAATTTTTTAAATTGGTGATTTTATTTCCGCTGCACACACGCACTCTATTCACCCCCCTCTAGAGGTGCTCAACGATCCTACAATTGGTATCAGAGCAGGTTATATTCTTATATAACATACCCTAGAGAGTATATATGGCAGCCGTGAAATCTATATTCAACGGTGAAGGGCAATCCACAAACAGACCTCCTCTATTTGATGGAACAAACTATACATACTGGAAAACACGTATGACTTTCTTTCTAAAGTCTCTAGATTTTGATTTATGGTCAATAGTCATTGATGGGTATAAGAAACCACCACCTACTATGGTTGAAGGTATTCTTATGGAAAAGCCGTATGACAAGTACACCGATGCTGAAAAAGCAAAGGCTAGTCTTGATGCTCGAGCCATCAATGCACTATTCTGTACAATTGACAAAACCGAGTTCAATAGAGTTTTACCTGTAAGACGTCTCATGAAATTTGGAAACTCCTTGAGGTAACCCATGAAGGGACTTCCCAAGTCAAGGAATCCAAAATCAGTAGATGACTCAGGAATATGAATCTTTTAAAATGAAACCTGGTGAGTCAATTACACAGATGTTTACTCGTTTCCTTGATATAACTAATCCCCTTCAATCTCTGGGTAAAGACTACAGCAACCATGAGAAAATCAGGAAAGTGCTGCGGGCTCTAACAAAGAACTGGAATCCAAAAGCCACAACAATCATTGAAGGAAACGATCTCACCACGATGACTCTAGAAACACTGATGGGCAAATTGATGACTCATGAGCTCGACTTGCAAGACTTTGAAGAGGCCACTCCAAAAGAAAAGACCATCGCCTTCAAAGCTCAAGCAAGAAAATCAACATGCAACGACTCAGATGAAGAATCATCAAGTGGTGATGAACGTGCCTTACTTGTGAAGAACTTCAAGAAATATCTAAAGTTCACAAGCAGAAAGAAGAAAGACATCCAAGAAAGCAATAAAGACGAGACTATATGCTTCGGATGCAAGAAATCAGGGCACATGAAGAAGGACTGTCCAGCTACCAAGAAGAGCAGTCTATATGATCGATCAAGATCAAACAGAAGATCCACATCTGGCCGAAAGTATGCCAACACAAGCATCTGGCACGAGAGTGATGCCAGTGACTCAGAAGAAGAAGACAGACCCTGCAGCAATGCAAATGTTTGTCTTATGGCATTCGAAAAGGTATCATCTAATCTCCTGTTTGATGATTTTACTTTTGATGAACTAGAGACTGCCTTTAGCGATTTACTTGAAGATCACAAAACTGTGCTCGACAAGTATAAGCAATCTCGAAAGAGATTAAGGCACACACAGCCGAGATAGCTAGATTGTCTAATCTACTTGAAGACATTAAAGAGACATCTACTACCGGTAACACGGAAGAGATAGCCAAACTTAAAGTAGACTATCATGAGGCTATCCTCAACATTGAAAAGAAAGAAGAGGACTATGTCAAAATACACAAACTTTATGACATAGAGAAGAAGTTGCACCTAGTAACTCAACAAAGACTCCTTGATATGACTGCAAGATACGAAGAGTCTGTAGCGATTTCTAAAAAGTTAGAAATCAAGTTGGGCAAACAGGCAATACCTGTGACACAGCCCAAGATTAGTCCTAATGCAAACACATACACCAAAAAGGACTAAACACAAGAAAGCACAGAGGAAAACACGAACACTATTATGCTTTCACTTATAGGTTTTCCAAACAGAACAAGCCTGCAAACACAGTTTTTCCACTAAACTGACTTGCACATATTGTGGTACACACGGTCATATATCACAATACTGTATGGCAAGAAAGCTTGTTGATAACCATACTCTAGTTTGGAAACCTAAAGCTAATCTGAGGACCCTTCAGAAAATGGGTACCAAAGGATTCATCTACTTGTTTTGTAGGTGGACCCTCAACCCTCTGCTAGAAGCAAGTGGATTCTCGATAGCGGATGTTCGCGACACATGACTGGTGATGCATCTTTATTCGCTACGCTATCGATGAAGAAAGAAGGATACGTCCTTCGGAAATAACTTGAGAGGTAATATTATAGGTAATGGTACTGTAGGTATTTCTCCTTACCCAATAATGAAGGATGTTTGTCTAGTAACTGAATTGAAACATAACCTATTGAGAAGTCATTTGGCAGATAATGGTTATGGTATCAATTTTGTGAAAGATAAATGTACTATATGATATGTCATCTGGTGATCCCGTATATAAAGGGATTAGAGAAGACAATATTTATGTTTCTTTTTGGAGAATACTAATAATGCAGGAAGGTGCCTAGTAGCCAATCAAGATGAAAGCTGGCTATGGCACATGAGACTAGGACATGCAAACATGGACACTATCTCACGTCTGAACACAAAGAAGTTGGTAAAAGGACTCCCAGAAATTCCATTCAAGAGAGACATGGTATGTGCTGACTGTGAAAAGAACAAAGCACATAGGTCTTCTTTTAAATCCATCAACGTGTAAGTACTTCGAGACCTTTGCAGTTGATTCATATGGATTTATTTGGTCCTAGTAGAGTCGCTAGTCTTGGCGGTAAACTCTATGCTTTTGTCATTGTTGATGATTTCTCTCGTTTTATATGGGTTTACTTTTATCAAACAAAAGTGATGCTATTTTGAATTTCAGATATTTTGTAAAAAGGTACAAAACGAAAAAGGCTTCATGATTACTCGTATCCGAAGTGATCATGGCGGCGAATTCGAAAATTCCGATTTCAAAAAGTTTTGTGATGATAGTAGATATTACCACAAATTTTTTTGTCCTAGAACTCCCCAAAAAATGGTATTGTGGAGCGGAAGAATCGTACTCTAAGCGAAATGGCTAGAGTCATGCTTAATCAGTATAATCTTCTAAATATTTTGGGCAAAGCTGTTAGTACAGCCTGTCATTTTAAATAGGGTGTTGATTCGACCAATCTCGAAGAAAACACCATATGAGCTTTGGTTTGGAAGAATTCCAAACATTTCTTATTTTAAAGTTTTGGTTGTCGCTGTTTCATCCTGAACACCAAGGATAACTTGGGTAAGTTCGACTCGAAAGCAGATGACGGGATATTTCTCGGATATGCTGCTAAGAGTAAAGGATATAGAATTTTTAATAAAAGATCTTTGATTGTTGAAGAAAGTATTAATGTCACCTTTGATGAGTTGAATAGTCATAGATCTAGCGACAGTGATGATGAAGATGCACACCAAAGACAAAGAAGAGTTCTGAAAAAGATCCTACCCAAGAGGCAAGAACTGATAAAAGTTCGAAGATGCAGGAACTGAGAAGAGCCTTGTGAAAGGTATGGCCCAAAGATTCGAATCATTGAGATTCAACCGGATCATCCAGAAACTCTCATAATAGGTGATGTATCCAAAGGTGTAAGTACTCGTTCATCTCTTAGAGATTCTGAAGTAGCAGCTAATGTAGCATTTATTTCTCAAATAGAACCTAAGAATGTTGATGAGGCTTTTTCTGATGAATTTTGGATTTCTGCCATGCAAGAGGAACTTAATCAATTTGAGAGAAACCAAGTTGGAACTCGTTCCTAAACCTATGGTCAATCGATAATTGGTACCAAATGGGTGTTCCGAAATAAACTTAGTGAAGATGGTCAGTTCTACGCAACAAAGCACGTCTAGTGGCACAAGGTTATAATCAAGAAGAAGAATTGATTATGATGAGACCTATGCTCCTGTTGCTAGACTAGAAGCCATCCGCATGTTTGCGCTTTTGCTTGTTTTAATGATTTCAAACTTTTTCAAATGGACGTGAAAAGCGCATTTTTAAATGGATTTTTGAAAGAAGAAGTTTTTGTGAAACAACCCCTGGTTTTGAAGATTTTTAAAAACCTGATCACGTCTTCAAGCTTAAGAAAGCACTTTATGGACTCAAGCAAGCACCTCGTGCTTGGTATGAACGCCTAAGCGCCTTCTTACTTGATAATGGATTTTCAAAGGGCAAGATTGATACCACTCTTTTATTAAATCTATGAATAATGATATCTTTTAGTGCAAATTTATGTAGATGAATCATCTTTGGTTCTACTAATGAACAACTCTGTCAAGAATTTGCCAAGTGTATGCAGAGTGAATTTGAAATGAGCATGATGGGAGAGCTGAACTTCTTCCTAGGATTGCAAATCAAACAACACTCGAACGGAACATTCATCAACCAAGCCAAGTACACGAAAGACATACTGAAGAAGTACGACTTCGAGAATGGAAGCCAATTGGGACTCCTATGGCTACATCTACAAAGCTTGATACTGATGAAAGCGGCAAACCTGTTGATCAGCGTAAGTATCGAGGTATGATTGGTAGTTTATTATATTTAACTGCTAGTCGCCTGATATTATGTTAGTATTTGCATATGTGCACGATATCAGGCAGATCTAAGGAATCACATCTTAGTGCGTAAGCGTATCTTCCGATACCTTAAAGGAACTTCTACAGTTGGCTTATGGTATCCCAAAACCAAATCCTTTGACCTTATAGGTTACTCGGATGCGGAGGATTTGTGGATGCAAAGTGGACCGTAAAAGTACCAGTGGTACATGTCATTTCTTGGGAAAGGCCTTAGTCTCTTGGTTTAGCAAGAAACAAAATCAGTAGCATTATCAACAAATGAGGCTGAGTATATCGCCGCAGGACGTTGTTGTGCTCAAATTTTGTGGATGAAGCAAACCTTAGAGGACTACAATCTGCAATATTCAAATGTTCCTATATATTGTGATAACACTAGTGCAATTAATTTGACTAAGAACCCTATCTGTCATTCACGCACAAAGCACATAGAAGTTAGACATCATTTTTTACGTGATCATCAACAACACGGGGATATTTGCTTAGAATTTATTGATACAGTACATCAACTAGCAGATATTTTCACTAAACCACTGGCTGAAGACCGTTTTAACATCTTGAGGCGTGAGCTCGGCATTCTTGAATTCTCGGATTCTTAAAACATATGGTAATTAAAAACTGTATTTATGACTTGATAATTTATTATCTAATGAAAATTATTTTGGGGACAAACTTACAAAGGGTATGTCTGTCACCCGGCTACGGTCGAAGCGAAGCGGTACTTAAGAGTTCCCCTGAACCACCGTTAGCTGGGACAACCCCTACAGTTAACCCGAAAATAAACAGCAGTTAGTTAATAAACCAGTCAAACATCATCAACTACAAATCTTTATTTACCTGACTGCTTTAACTGTCTCGGGAATGCAAGTGGCCGAACTCGGCCCGAACTCTGACCGAGTTCGGACCGAATTCGGACCGAGTTCGGTCGGCGCTGTGATGGTTCCAGAACCGAACAGCCGGCCCTAGCACCTATATAATTCTTCCTTCCTTCCACTATTCCTCCACACCAAATCGTGAAATACTTCCATCTCCTTCTAGAAGTCTTTCTCCTCCCTCTTTGCAAGGAATCGACGAGTTCAAGTGGGCGATCCTCTTCCTCCATCTCTCATGGCTCCAAAACGTCAACGAGGAAATTCTTCTCAAGGTGCTCCCTCCTCATCCGACTACACACCGGCAAGTCTCTTTAGTCCAGCCAAACCTAGAGATCCCGAGGAATTTGACGGCACTTTGTTTCCCGACAAAGACTTCTCCGATCTCTGGTTTGATTCTTTCTCCTTACGTCGTATTTGTGCTGGAGCCTTTGTCAATTTTACAACCTTCTTTGAATATGCTCCTGTTTTTGAACAACTTGGATTTTGCGACTTTTTCGAGGTCCAAGATAGCATTTACGACAATGCAGTCCGTATGTTTTACTGTAATTTGCAAGTAAAACAAAACGGAACTTTTATTCCTGCATTGCTGGGCAGGAACTAGAATTTAGCGCCACCGATATCAGTGAATATTTTCACGTTCCTGATCTTGGTGATGCACTTGTTGACATCCACCATATTCAGTTCCCTCCCGATGTCACTTTAGCTTCTTTTAGGGAATTGATTTGTCACCCTACTCCTCCTCCCCCGGAGAATCTTTTCTAGACATCTAAACCAAACTTTTTACGAGCTTCATCGTATGATTTTCTCGGCCCTTCTTCCGAAGAAAGGCTCTACCGATGAAGTTACATTTTTGGAACTCTCTGCTCTTTATCACATTCATTTTGGAATTCCTTTCTCCGTTCCAAAAACCATGATGTCTTGGATGCTCAACTGCAAGAATGCAGGTAGGAACCTAGTCTTTCCTATGCACCTTGCTAGTATTTTTTGACGTTTCGAGATTGATCTTGAAACGTGTGCCGTTTCTTCTCCACCTATTGAGTTGACCCGCTCTCGTCGGTTTCCTCAACCTCCTGGTGCTGCTCCTGCTGTCCCAGCTGCTGATGCTGAGGCCCCTCCAGCAGATGCTCCTCCTGCTCCGGCCCCTGCCCCAGGATTCGATCCAGCATTCTACCAGCGGTTTGATGATTTCGTTGCAGTCTCCACGCAACGTTATCAGGATTCCGAGTTCTGGCACATTTCTCAGGCCCAGGTGCTGAGAAACAGTATTGCCGATCTCCACTACAGCCTGGTTCAGGATCCAGTCCATCCACTCACTATCCTTCCACACCCGGCTTTCCCTGGTCCTCGTTTTACTGATGAGGTTACTTTTCAGTACTTCGACCCGACCACTGCTTATTTCCCTCATGATCCTCCCGGTGCGGACGACGCGGCGATGTGATGTGGATTCAGCCATGGGATAGTGAATTTAGTTTTGTTTAGTTTGATGCAGTTTATGTAGTATTTTTTTTCTTTTTTTCATGTCTAAACTGCTTTAGTTAGACATTTATCAGCTGTATTATTTGGCTTTCTAGTGGAAAACTTTTTATGATAGTTCATTTCATTCCAGTTGTCTATGCTGTGATTGTTTCTTTTACTTCACTTTGTCTTGTCTATTCTATTATTGGCTTCATGATTTACGGAGCCTATTCATTTTGGCTACTTGACAAAGGGGGAGAAAAAGAGTATACCCAAAAAATATCATCGCAAAGCGCATATACAACACAAATTCAAAACCAACAAAATTTTTTCAGGTATTTTAATATTTTGTTCTATTTATATAAATATATTTTGGTATAGACTCAAGTTTGTCAATTATCAAAATGGGGGAGATTGTTGGCCCATTCCATGGTCACACCCGATTTCGATAATCAACTTATACTTTAGTCCATACACAAAATATAGAAAATGCTGCTAACCATTTCAGGATGCATGAAATCTTATTCAACGAACGATGTACTGCATAAATCCAAGCATCAAAGTCATCAAAATTTCTGAAGACTCTTTTCTACTTTTATTCTGTATTTTACATTTTATTGAGTCTAGGAATTTCTTTGTAAAATCAATTATGGTAATACTGGCTTAGGGTTAAAATTGTTCTCATTCCCAAAAACCTCTTTACCCTTTCTTACTTTCGGTTACAAATATTTCAAAAATGTATTTCGAAAATATTCCTTTTTAAATGATTTTACAAATAACCAAAAATGTTTGAAAACTGTTTTTACAAAAGATTTTTAAATATCTCCTGACAGAACTCTAAGCCGAGTTCGGCCCGAGTTCGGTCCGAACTCTGACCGAGTTCGGTCAGTTTGTATTCAAATTTAGTTGCCTCCAAATCTGCGAGCAACGTCTATTTTGCGAGATATTTGCATCCGAACTCTGTCCGAGTTCTGCCCGAGTTCGGTTGGTGAAAACACCTATAAATAGAGAAGAACTTTTCACTTCAAATCATCAATTCATTCTTCATTCTCTTCTCTATTCATTCAAGTGTTTTCTAGTGATCTAAAAGTTTCAAATCTCACCTATACTTCTCTTAGCCAAAAGCCAGTAATATCAGATTGATTTAGAAGTCTTTTGGTTATTCAGAGTTGTAAAGAGGTCGTCAAGTTTCAACAACAAGTTCTCGTTGTGGAGCTGGTCGTGCGCTCGTCACCAAGCACGGTGTATGTTGGAGTTGGTCGTGCACTCGTCAACAAGCACGGTGGTGTAAGAGTTGCAAGCACTCAGTTAAAGCTTGTGCCTTTAGTGGATTAACATCGAGCAAGAGTACTCGAGACTGGATTAGTCCTCTCAGAGGGATACCAGTATACATCGCTGTGTTACTGAGTTTGAATCTCCTATCTTTACTTACTGCTCTTACATCATTGCCATAGTTTAAATTTTTTAAATTGGTGATTTTATTTCGCTGCACACACGCACTCTATTCACCCCCCTCTAGAGGTGCTCAACGATCCTACAAAGCCTGGACACGTGGTAGCGGAGTGTCGCAAGGCGTTGGGATTGTGTTTATTGTATGGAGCACCGGACCATAGGATGGGGTCCTGTTCATTCAGAGTTGATTCAGCATCGATAGTATCTAGTCCCTCGGTTAGGGGACCAGCACCAGCACCAGCTCCAGTTCACCAGCAACAGCAGCTCCCGTTCTGGGGTCCATTGCCGACTCAGGCCCAGACTTTCCAGCAACAGAACCCGCGGCAGTTTGCCTTAGCTCAGGCTCAGGTTCAGAATTGGCCGAGAGGTATATGTGTCCTCTTATCTTGCTTTTCTACCGTCATTATGTGAGGTGCATGACGTATTTCATGTATTCTAATTACAACGGTACATCCCGGACCCGAGCCATATCCTAGGTCATTCGAAACTGGTTATTGGTACTAACCTTTTCGTATGAGGAGAGGCCCGTGTCCATGTTTGACCAGAGAGAGACCTCAAGCGCAAGACTATCAGTTTAGTCCGTATTGCTTAGAGTCATCCCTCTTTGGGAGAGTCAAACTTGGGAGCATGAGGATGATATCTGATCAGGTCATCCCGGCTGGTTTGACTCGTAAGGTGTAATATCTTCCTTATGCCTTACGCTTCGAATCCTTGCTTGCATGAATGATTGTATGATTGATTAGTAGTGGTAGATTGCCTATGATAGAATAGCTTTCCCTTACATCTCTAGCCTCTTGATTAAATTCCGAGGACAGAATTCTTTTAAGGTGGGTAGGATGTAATGTCCCAAATTCGTGATACGTATTTAGTGTACGTATACGTGTTTTGGACCCATATTTTATTTAGTCATGATTAGTTATCTTGGTTTAATTTGCATTGGCTTGGTTTTATTGGCATTGATAGTTCAATTGGTTTAATGGTTCATTGGTTTATTTTTGGATTAGTGAGGCTTGGTTTATTTCATGATTCATTTGGTTTAAATTACTAGAGAGAGTTTATTGGCCTTGACTTGGTTCATCTTGGTTTATCTTGGCTTGGTTTATTTTGGGTTGACATGGAGAACCACCACCACCCTACCATAAATATCAATTTCCTTCTCTCTCTCTCCTCATTTATTTTCTTCTTCATCTTCTTCCTCATTACTCTTCCTCTCCACCAACCTAGGCAAGTTGCATCTTGCTATTACTTGAGGGCTACATTTTATTTGTCTAATAGCCCTATTAGCTCATTTTAAGCAACATTAGAACTTGGGTTTTCTCCATTTGGAGCTTGGAATTTTGTAGATCTAGGATTGAAGTATTTTTGGATTTTGGTGGTTTTGATCTATAAAACTTGTTCATTTTCATGTTTTGATTGTTCCATATTGAAGAGAATTTAATTTTACACAACTTAGACCTTTGCAAAGTGGATTTTCATTGAGATTTGACCTAGTTATGGTCTTTTGAAGTTTTGAATTCCATGGCCACTTTGCTCTCAGCTTTGGGGAAAGACCCCCTGTCCCGAGCGCAATCCAGCTAGCCCAGCGCTCTTTAGCGCTGGCGCCACTCACCCGACCTAGCCCAGCTCTTTTTAGCGCTGGCGTTGCCCAGCCCCGCGCCTCTTGGTGCTGGCGTAATCCATCGCTAGCGCAATCCAGTGCTGGCGCAATCCAGTGCTGGCACAATCCAGCCTGGCGCAACCCAGCCTAGCGCGGTCCAGCTTGCCCGTTTCCAGCGCAACCTGACTCAGGCGTAACCTGAGGCATGCGCAACCTAGCCTTGCGCAGTCTAGTGCCTAGCACAACATGACTTGGTCTGACTCTTCTTGGCACAACCTGACTCTGGCTGCCCAGCGCAGTCTAGTCTTGGCACCTATTTGTATTATGTTTTATTTCATCTTCTTTTAGTGCATGATATTTCCTGTTTATATCCTTACGCCCTTTGACACGACATCGATATGAGCACGATGTGAGCATAGCATGGTTGACGTATTGAATTCTGTAAGCAACTTGATAGTGACCCGTGGTGGTGCACTCCAGATAAGTGAATGGCATAGTTTATTGAGCGCCGTTGCGACGGCTCTATTGACATGATAATGTAATATTGACCTGGACACCGTGGGTGACTTGTGAATGTATTGATAAATAAACCAGTGTGTCTTGTATCATGTCTAGGGCATGGATCCCTGAGTACCACGGTCAGGGGTACATATTGAAATAAACTAAGGTTAATAACTAGAATAATTCACTAGTCATGAAGAGATGCTCCGCAGTTACAGGCGATCTCGTTATTCCGGCCGCAAATGTTTGGACTTGTAGCCTGCCGACGAGTAGGGCACATTTCCAGCCCACTGTTATGTGGGGCACCCTCCATTGTCACAGTAATGATTGAACTCTATTGTCACTCTAGTGTATTGTACTCTCTCTGATCGTCATTTTAATGATTGAACTCTCTGAATTGTCACTATAATGTTCGCCTGGATAGCTGCAGGGCCTGTGACTACTTGGAGCATCTCATTGCATCTTGTTAGTAACTAGGATTGTAATAACCCTAGTTAGTTAATGTAGAAAGCCGTAGGCAATGATTGGCCGTGATTGCTTGGATGGAGTCTAGTCCAGTATAGTATTGTTTAGAAGTGATTGATTGAAAGATTGTACCAGAATGATTGAATGATTGTCCAGATTGTTACTATAATGATTGTACTCTATTGTCACTCTAGCGTAATGTACTCTTCATTGTCACTTTTATCATTGTACTCTATCATTTTCACCTTAATGATTGTCACCTTTAGCAATAAATGATCAAAGACTAAGTTCCGTTCAGGCGAAGGGTTACAATCTCGGTCCTTGTTTGGTTTAAGGATTGTAACTGGCTTCCGGAATAGTACCTTCGTCTTCTCTTCATATACTGCCCAGCTATATTTTATTTAGCATGATTCTCCAGTTGTCTTATGTCAATGATGCTTCACTTAGTTAATTTCTCTGATTGGGATAAGTGCATTGGTAGTGCACAAACCCCAATCTGTGTTACTTATTGTTTTCTTACATGTGGAATGTGAATGATTTGTTGGTTTTAATCCTTAAGTGAAGCCTCCTTTGTGGCACTTGCTCTTTCTGGGGTCTGACCCAGCTGGTTTTGTATGGCCAGATACCGGAGCAGCACCAAAGGATCTCCCTGCTTTCCAGTCCGATGGTGGTCACCAGGCGTAACCAGGACATCGAGTGGGTTTCTTTTTGTTCTCCCACTGTAATATTGTAAATTATTCTTTTGAGGCGTTTAGCCGACGAGCAAGTGTTAGCTCGATTGCAGCTTTTACTTATTGTCTGCCTACGGGCTGTAACATGATTGACAAGCCCCGGGGGTTGATCATGTATGACTGAACTCTTGCTAGTCCTCATATTTTGTAACGACTAGCTTCATGATCATTCCGAATATGTAATGTATGGGACGCCTTACTATTGTGTATTTAGTGGTCTGACATCTTGTAACTGTTTAGTTGGTTGAGATTGAGACAATAGGCTATTTTATGACCTTAAGAGACTGATGGATTGTAGTGAAACCCTCACATATCTAGACAGCCGTGACCGTATAACGGTGTGGATTCCATCCCGTTATACGTAGCTGGCTATGTCTGCCCCCGCTCTCCAGTATTCTGGTTCTGGGGCGTGACAGCGTCAGAGACTTTCTGCTTAGTTTTGGTGCCTCTATCTAGTTAGCTGGCATCCCATCAATTTTTTTTATTGCTTAGAGACTTCTCTTATTTTATTACATTTTTTCAGTGGAATGTTCTCCACATGACTCTAAGTTGCACCTGTGGATTTTTGAAACGTTACTTATATTTTAGTCTTTTTTTTATTGTGATATTATCTGTGGATGAGACTAGATAACCTACATGTGTCGTTGTATAGCTTGTTTATATTGTAGCGAACTACATCTGGTTAGGCTCCTTATTGGTGCTCTATACTTGTTCGTACAACTGGCATGTATTCGCGTACCTGGTGCTATTTAGTTCGGGACTGGGGCGTGACAGATCCAATCATAAATATGATCAAAGTAAATATGGAAATCCAATCATATATTTGCTTACCATATATGTTCCAAAATAGGATCAATGCACTCCTCGAGCTTCTCCGACACACGGATGGCGTTCGTCGCACTCCGGGTTATTCTCCACATAGGTTGGGAACCCCACCCACTCCAACAAATCTTTTCCTTAACAACTATATGGAGGAACTCGTCATCCCAATGATCCGCTTGCAGTACTCAAACTACCCCCTTGGTAGAACCTTCGTGAGCATGTCCGCTCCATTATCATTAGTATGGACCTTCTCAAGCGTCGCATCCTTCTTTTCAACCACATCCCGTATCCAATGATACAGAGTGTCAATGTGCTTGGACCGACTATGAATTGTCTGGTTCTTCACAAGATGAATTCCACTCTGGCTATCGCAAAGCAAAGTATACTGCTCTTGCTTTAGCCCCACTTCCTGCAGCAACTTTTTTATCCACATCAACTCCTTGCAAGCCTCCGTCGCCGTAATGTACTCTGCCTCTGTCGTCGACAAGGCAACACACTTCTGCAACTGCGACTGCCACGATACCGCTCCACCAACAAACATCATCATATAGTCCGAAGTCGATCGCCTCGTGTCTACATCTCCAGCCATATCAGCGTCAATATATCCGACCAAGTTTGGTTTGTCACCACCAAAGGAAAGTCTCCAATCGGCAGTGCCCTGAAGATACCGTAGAATCCACTTAACCACACTCCAATATACCCTTCCAGGATTGGAAAGATACCTACTAACTGTGCCAACTGAGTGGGCGATATCTGGCCTCATACACACCATAGCATACATGAAACTTCCCACAGCTGAAGCATTTGGAACCCGCTCAATATCTTCCTTCTCGTCCTCGATAGATGGACACTGCTTCCCAGTGAACTTAAAGTGAGCTGCAAGGGGGTTACTCACTTTCTTCGACCCGTCCATCCCGAAATGCTGAAGTACCCGATGAATGTACTTCTTTTGGGACAAGTGAAGCATCTTGGACTCTCTCTCTCTCAGTTGATCTCCATCCTAAGAATAGTCTTCGCTGCACCCAAATCCTTCATAGAGAAGGCCGTGCCTAGTTGGCGCATTAACTCCGCTATCCTAGTGGCATTCCAACCCACTAGTAGAATCATCACATAGAGCAGTAAAATGATAAAATCATCCTCGGTAAAGTACCCGACGAATACAGAGTGATTTGATGTCGTCCGTGCATAACCATGCTCTCCCATAATCGACTCAAACTTCCTGTACCACTGCCTCGGAGCCTACTTCAGACCATACAAGCTCTACTACAAAAATTTGTCAGATTAGCGACGTTTATAAACGTCGCTAATCTCGGCCAAAACGTCGCTAATTTAAGTTAGCGACGTTTTTAGCGACGTCCTGGAAACGCCGAAAAAAGCGTGTCGCTAATCGAAAAAATGTCGCAAAACGTCGCTATGGTGACGTAAATTAGCGACGGTCATAACGTCGCTAAATAGCGACGTTATTTGCGACGTTTCCTTGTGGTCGCCGATTAGCGACACATTAGCGACGTTTTTGGAATGATGTGGTGACATCAGATTGTTTGCCACGTCAGCAATTTAGCGATATTTTTAGCGATGGATAAAAACGTTGCTAAATTTTAGCGACACATATAAACGTAGCTAAAAATGTCGCTAAATTAAAAAAATTAAAAAAATACAGAATCCAGAATGCAAAAATACACCTGGGTTCGTCGACCCCTTCGGTGGAACACTCAACACCGGCACGCACAATACAATCCAGAATAGACAAAAATATAAAGAACAAATAATATCCTCAACGAATAATATAAGGTACAAATATAAAAAACAAAGTCCAATATCCTCAAATACGTACAAAGTAAAATATAAAGTACAAAGTCCGAAAATGTAAAAACAAAACTACTAATCGCCTGGAGCTGGACCTGGAGTCGGAGCTGGAGGAGAGCGCCACCAGATGACTGTCGTCGCAACGCAAGGATCGTCCGATACTCCTTCGGTGACAGGATGACGAGCATGTCCTCCCGTGTACTGCCGGATATACACGATGCTCCCGGCGTACCAGACGATCGCTCCGTAGCCATCTCGCGGAACTGCTGCATCTGCTCGACCAACTGCTGCATAGTCTCCTGCGTAACGCGGGAAATCTGTTGCATCATCTCAGTCGTCTCCTCAAGCCTCTCAAAATGTGAGATGAGCGCAGGATCATCCGTATGCGGCTGCGGCTGCGACTGCGAAGCCGCCATCCTCTGCAGCATCTCATCACGCAGAGCTGCGATCTGTGCATCGATACTCTGCTGGGCTAACAGTGACTCCTCAGTCTGTGCGGGATCGGGCACACTAGTGGTGGTCCTAGAGGCTTGTGACGTAATGAAGGCACCATACAAGCCCGTACCATAGTACGTACCCCTATTATCACGACCCGCATCCGTTTTTCGGATACGAAACGTGTCCAAGCCCAGCCTATGCCGCGGTATCGACAATAGCGCATTCACAACAACTAAATCAACTTTATAAAATATAGAAGTTTTACATTTGAAAAAGAATGTAAGCTTTTACAATTATAGAAAACTACCACACATCTAACTAGTCTTCT